>JABFPN010002498.1:0-22019 GCA_022817305.1 Leptoteleia sp. ZL-2020 | reverse complement strand
TTTAGCTGACCAAAATTTTTAGTTGAAATAACTAAATATGTTGGTCAGAATATGTTTTTTAGTTACTTGAACCAAAATTATTTGTTATTGAAACAATAATTTGGTTATTTTAACTAAAAATTTTGGTTAGCTAAAAAAGAAACAAATGTTTGGTTAACACAACTAAACATTTTTCTCCGTGTATACTGCATGCAATTGTTAAGTTAAGTTTGTATCATCTGTTGAATATTCTTAAATTGAAACTATTTTTATTCTTTTTTTCTAAAACAAATCCATTTAATATAAATGGAAATAATTCTTTATATAAATATATGTTTTCTAAGAATAATTTATTCTTATTATAAATAGAATTTCGTTTTGTCCATATAATGAATGGAAATCCTATTTAATATAAGAATATTATATTACTCTTAAATAGAAAGTTTTGTGAGTGTATAACTTATAAATAAAATACTATAACTTTCCCATTAATATAAGAACATAGCACTTTTGTCGGTTCATGTTTAAATATATGACGAAACATAATATACGACTTACAACATGTATTATATGAATTACGATATATAAATTAAATTTTAATAATTCATATTAATAATAATAATAATGATACAGATTCTTGGTAATAATATATGTATTATATTATATTTATTTTAATGTTTCAGAATAGTTTGCCGCCTCATTCAAAGGTAAGAAAACCATTCTTTAATATTATATTTGCAATTGTGCTAATATGTAAAATATATGCACAATTCTATAAACTTTTTACTAACATGGTATACCTTCATAGTATATCTCAAACTGAGTGTTAATAATAATCAAAATCAACAACAAATTACAATAATTGCCGACTTTAAACCGTGTACAACAAACCGTTTATTTAAAGATAAATAATGATGAAAATAACATGCTTATTTTTATAACTATTACTAAAAGGAATTAAAAAGGAAATAGTGACATATTTGCTATATTATTTTAAAACTTCACTTAACAATTTATTATTAACACTATACGTTATTATTTACTTTGCTTGCTGACAGTTTTCTATTTTATTTTCATAACTTAATTATTAATAGATTCAATCAATTATCGATCGCCAATTGGCAACTTTCATGCCGATATTAATTAGACCCCCCACCCCCCCATAACTATGCCTTTACAACTAGATTGTGCAGGAAATTTTTTCCTTTTTATTTCGTCCTCTCCTTTTTACAAATTCAAATAGAACACATCGGCTGCTCATCTTGCAATTTGCGTTGGCGCATAAAGGCGTTTATAATCTTATCAAACGCAATGAGTTTTTCTATATTTATATCGGGCTGTTTATACGGATGAGAGCCGATTCGCAGGACAAATAAACTGTGAAGGCCGTTGTAACCTTCAATGAATGTAACGTCCATAAAATTGGCCCTTCGGAAAATCGGGTCAGAGAGCATGATCGCGGATCACCGGCTGTAACTCGCACTTCACCATAAATATTGATATTGGATGCGCTAACTGAAAACTCTACCTCCTGCCATTTTATTTTCGGTAATTTCGTCATCAATAAACAGCACAATGAGGCAAATTTTCAACGCCCCCCCCCCCCTCTCCCCATCCCGATCAGGTTTTCCGCAATTTCGCTTGGCTTTATGAAGCTCGCGATAGATAATGATTTGAGAACAATGTTTTTCGGTTCGTGCCATGGCTGTTCTTCTGAAAAATAAAATTTTACTATGATTTTATTCTATCTGTCGCATACGTTGTTGTTCCTTATGGAAAAACATTTTTGATATACATCCGTTTCTAATATATTTATAAAACATTTTATATATACTCCAAATGCAGGCTCTGAAAAAATTTTAAAACTGAGATAAAAGTAAAAATAAAATTTAATACTTTTATATTAATTTTAGGAATATTTCCATAGAGGTTAAAATTGTATCCTATAATTTGTTAAGTTTACCATTATTTATAACAATAATATTTGCTTTTATAATGTCTCCTGAAATTAATATAAAAATATTAAATCACTATATTTATTTTTTCTCTGTGAACTACAACGTTATGTATATTTTTCCTTTTGTGATATTATTAAAACCGAGTTCAGTTTTCAATTATTCGGAATTTTTATGAATTGAGCGAATTGATAACTGAAACAGTAACTAGGTACAACAAACTTTATTGTCAAATATTTGTCGCGCAAAGTAAGACGTTTAATGCACCGTCAACTTTCTTCGTCTCCCACTTTTACTTACTGACATACTTGCGTTGTTGCATTCGATCGATTTAGGGACTATATTTGGAGAAGGTATACGTCTTACACGAAGATGAAAACCTTCTTTTCTCAAGTATACCGCTTTCAAATGACGAAGTACATAACGCGTTCGTATTTTACACTTTCTGACGTGGCTTTCGTTATGTCACGCGACAAAAGTTTTACAAACATTTTCCTGACGAATCTCTTTTAAGAGATTATAAGAGATAATAAATCCGCGCGAAAATTTACGTACAAAGAAAGTAACGGTAATAAAAGTTACACATTTCTTTAACGAACTGCTACATTTTCCACTTCAATGTCCACTCCAAAACGTAGAATTCTTATTGAAAAACTCGGCGTTCATATCCTGCCGTAAATGCAACAATTCGAGTTATAATTGTGTTGTGTTTATTTATATTTGCATTATAACTTTTTATATATATACAATTATATTATATTTGCAACATAACTTTCTATATGTACTAATTTCTTTGAGTTATCTCCAAATTACTACAAAAAAGAATAATTTTTCCTTAATAAAATTTAATAAATCATATTAATAATGTTTGATAAATGTACAATTATTCTTCTAAATTATTATTTTTACAATTTAATCGTAAATATTAAAATCGTTTTCGCCTTTTTTTGTTTTACTATTCTTTCAATTATTTGTTTCGAATCATTTTAAATCGTACCTTCCGAACAAATGACATAACTTTTCAATTAAATGAAGAAAATAAAATATTTACTTTAACATATATGAAATTAATTTTCCGTGTAATGCAAATACCGAAAGGAAAAAAATAAATAAATACAATCGAAAGGTCTGCACTTTGCGTGGTTTCATCGTCTATTTCGGTTACGTGCGGTTAGAGCTATTTCTAATCGCATCGTCCACGATGAGAATCGCCAATAAATAGCAAAAACTCCGGCGTTGACCGACGGTCGAATTGTTTTCCGACAATATAAAGTGAATACTTTACAGCGTTACTCAGACTTGGCAGGTCGCTACCGATATCATATAACGACCGAAATTAAGCATAGTTCCAGAACGTATCGTCGAAATCGATTCATGTGATTCGTCCAAAATTCGTGACACAATAGACGGTTGACCAAAAAAATGAAAATTGCGCTGTAAAAAAACATCAAACTTTATATGAACATTTCAACACTAAAACTGGAAATAAAAAGTCGAAAATGATAAATTGTGCATATTGTACAGCCGTAAAACTGGTAATCATTTTTACCATCCTTTTACGATTACCGTCAATTGCACAATAATCATTTTAATTTGCAGCGAAATTTCTGATAACTGAAAACTTTCACTCGACCAATATTTTCATTCGTCCAATGAAAAATAAAGTGATGGTAAATTGTATTCTTTTGGGATATATATTTTCAATTAAAATGTATATTAAAATATTGAAAATATATTTAGTAATTCCAAGTTGCATAGGATTTTAAACAATTTCAATTTTTCATAAACTAATTATAAATTCAGTAATACGCGTCTTTCGACGGAAAATTATTTATCTCATCATTGTCCCCGTTACATTTGACGTTGCGAAATAAATATCATAGATATCTTCTCTTCTCCCTTAACAAAATCCAAACGGAACAAATTGCTCAAGATTTGTATCCATTTGTTTTAATAATTAATATAAACATGACCGAAAGCTAAAAATACAATGCAACATTTTCGTATTTCTCTCCTCTCATTATTCGTCATCTGTTTTCTTTGCATAAATTCGCAGTCACGTAACGTCTTCACGCACATATTATAATCATAAGCGAAGAGCTATAAATGATGGTGGGGGTGAGGAAGGAAGACGTGTAATTAAAATTATATCGAATAATGCTCGATTAATTCTTATGCTGCCTTTATTTCGACTATTTAGGTGTTGATGTTATGGAAATATAAACAGGTACTTCATACGTACTCGTGTTGATACAATGTTACCTTTAATGAAACGCTCAAAAACCGACTGAAAACGAAACTAAAATTTTCAAGTTATCTCCTCGACAATGTCGGAGGGAAAAGCCGAGTTGTTTTAATGATTAAAATTTTATTCCGCTAAAGAAAGTTTGCTTAAACTCAAAAAAAGAAAAATTATCGCGTTAATTTCGTAAATAATGAACATTGAATTCAATTAAAGGATAATAAGAGAAGGAATTAAATTTGCAACAGACTTTAAAGAGGATGGACTTTATTATTTAGTAAAAACAACTAAGAATGTTTTACTTATAAAATGGAAACAATTAAATTGTCTGTAAGAGCGAAGAAGGGCATTGAAAGATCAGTGATATTATTTATTCACCTTTGAACTTTACAGTTAGGGAAATGAATGTTGCGCATCCTACGGGCATGTCTTTGAAATTTTTTTTCAAATAAGCTCAGCAAATTGTTTTATTTATGAGAATTTTCGCGTCGAAATCCGCGCATTCGAACAATTCATTTTATTATCACTTACGATTCACACTTGGCGCGAATGCGCGCGCATTTCGCGTCACATCTACAACTTCAGGCCGTGCTGAGTTTTGTGCCAATTGATGACTATGACGAGGCATTACTAAAAATGTACAGTTGGCGTAATCGTGAATATGGTTGCGGCAATTATAAATTTTACTTGACACCAGCACGTACCATATTTTACGACAACAATAATTTACAATCGTTGCAACGTGAAATTTGTTACAGCTACGTGGAATGAATTTTTATAATTTGTCTTAATAAAATAAGAGGTTAGATGTAACGAAGAAAAGGTTGTAAAATCGATATTACGGGCAATGGCAATTAATTAGACACATCAAAATAAGATTATCATTTCTTGATACAAATCGTAAACTTTACGCCCGATGTCGTAAATTTACGACACATCATAAATTTAATCACATGATCCTCACCTTTACGATCTAATAATAAATTTTATTAATCAATTCGGAAATGTTTTGCATTCAACGTTAATGCATTATTTTTAGTTGTAAATCTAATTGCTCGAATAAATTTCAAGATTTACTATTATGCTCGCAATTTGTAAGCTTTATGTTTTAATTTTTCACAGCATTTATTAAACGAATCAGAGTGACACTGCCGGAATTCCAAATATTCCATTATTTAACGCGGACGATTTATTTGATACTATAAACATTACATTTTAAATTAAACAGAGAAAATTGCCAAAGCGCAGTTTAACGAATTCAATTTCAATTACCAGCAAGAAGTTTCAAACTTTGAAACTCAACGAAGTCTAATTTCTAAAAGTAGCAACGGAAAAAAGAAAAAAGAAAAGTGCACATGAAAAACCATGCATTGTTACGCAATAATGCAAAGCCATTTTATTAAATTCCAATCGAAATCAGTGAAATTTCTGCGGTAGAAACGGTCAAATTGCAAACTTCGAATTTCACTCTTTGCACGGTAACAGTACGGAAGATTTGCTTATAGTTTCGCAGTCGATACGATTAACAACTGGGAAAGATGCACTTGAACAATTAATGCAAATCAATGAATATACCAGCTCGAGCGCCGCATACAAATTGCGATAGCTGACCGTAGGAAATATTTCGGCAACTATTACCATTCTTTGTGGTATCGTTGGGATAAATTTCCTCGTTACTTTTCCTAAAATTTATAAAACTTATATAATTACCATACTTTTCCCGGATTATAATTTTACTCCTGGCAAGATAAAGAATTTATCCTTCGATTGCAAAAAGTATAATAATAGTTGACTTATTATTTGTGTGTGTGTTTGTGGGTGTGAATTGTTTGAAATAGTGTCCTGCGATCGGACCCTCGTGGTGTTATGAGTACGACTGACGCCGGAGTGGAGGATTCACCCTGTATAAGGAGGTCAACCGTCTAGTCGAACGGATCGATGGTTGCAGAACCATATTATATAGTCTGCCGGTCGGTACATTCATTTCCGGTTGGCGGCGGCCGGATAAAGACCGTAGAAACAGTCCACGATACGCGTCGCGGTCTTAACGGACGGCCGGGATGCTCGATCGTCAATAATGGAATACAGGCCATTGGGCCGAAGCAGACTGCCCGATATACACGCGAACACGCGCACGCACCTACTCACGTCCATGTGAGGATCTGTGTAGGTATGTGTGTGTGTGCGTGCGTGTCTGTATGTGTCGGCAACACACGCCCACACACACGTGTACATGCCGTCACAACGACGAAGAAAATCGATTGCACCAAGGGCGTGTACGTAGCAAGCTCTGTTTATGCAATATGCCAATCCCCCATCACGTACAGATGCCCCCAAATCTAGCACCACTAAAGCCCCGCTAGGGGTCCAATTTTGGTCCCAAAAACCTACATTACTCCAATTGTTTACAATGTCACACGCTGATTAATAATCATTTGTCGAAATTTAATTGGTGAACTTTGAAATGACAGTTGGATTCTCTTTTAGTTTTAGTGCTATGAGGAAATTATAATAGCGGTTTAGGGGTAATGGGAGGGGTTATTAGATTGTAATCAGGAGAGATGAGACATTAAGGAGAAGTTTAAAAAATATTGTAATTATATGAATAAGATGTGAGTAAGTTGACTGAGATTATGGTTCCTTTCGTATTGAATGATAAATTTAAGTTAACATTTTGACTCCGAAGATCTTTTGAGAATTATATAGGATTAATAAATTACTATCCTTGGGAAGTAGTCCTATCTGCAGACGGGTGAAGTGTCGGGAAAAATCTTCCATTTTAGAATTCCTTAATACATCATTAACACCTTCCATTACGATCTGCTAGTTAAGCTTTTAACTGGTTGTAGGAAAAAAAAGAATACGGTTCTCAAGCCAATTTAAAGAATTGCCTACTTCGCTTCGAGATGGATCATAAACGATTCTTGAAAACAATTGTTCCCCGCGTATTAACAAAAATAAAATCACTTTATTCTGATCGTTTGTATCCATTTGGCTTGGACTGAAATGTCATCGTAAATCCACTATTGATATAAGTTTAAAGTGCCTATGTTTCGTATCGCTCGCATTCCAACTCATCATCTCATTCATGAACGTACACCCAGGTAACGTTTATAGTCCGGTCTATAGCTCGACGTAGGAAATGGCTTCGACATTACCTAAAGTCTTGTTTCATCCGAGATATCATACCCCAGATAGGACTATCTAAAATATTATAGAGCCGTATAATTTAGGTCTTATCTGAAGCGAGAAAGAAAACGACTGCGACACAGTCGGAATTATAGTGCACTTTGTCAGGTAGAAATGTCGGTAGCTCCTACATAATACCCTTTATTATAATTCTAATTTCAATGCCGTTATCGTAATGTCACTACTCAATGCCTATTAATCCCTATTATCTACTTCATAACACGAAAACGATTGAGCTTATCAGATCGAGATGCGCCATTCAAAAGACGCCCTATACCTGTAGCTCTAACTCTCTCGATTCTTATTTTTATTACCAACAAGGGTCCCTCTTAAACTACCATCCGAGATATCAATTTCTGATACGACGAGGATCCGATGAATGCCGCGTATCCTTTATGTAATCCTAAGTACGCTCACGTTCAAATTTCTAAAATTACTATTGATCCTGTTGCAAACTGTTACGCGACAATCTCCTGCATCAGAAATGACACTTTGGCTGATAAGTAACAACCCGGAAGTCTCCGCGAATAAATCCTCCCCCCTTTTCGATTTTCTTCGCGCCCTTAATTTGTATTGTAGCTATCTGTTCGTTGGAATCTGTTCGTATCTCCGTCGCAAAATCTACCTCATTAAATTAGCTTGAGCTTCCAATCAGTCGGGATGAGAGCTTTGATAAAAATTCGAAAAATATCAGTCGCGATGCTAATTGAGCTGAAAAAATTGTGACATTGGATTTGGCTGGGAAAAAGTTATCTCGGATTGCATTATTGAAATTAATAACCAATAACGACGGTTCAAGTTCGCGCAACTCCGAATCAAGAATCTCAATTTGGCAAGAACAATTGTTGCTTGCCAAGAGTTTCAAATTAGATAAGTTCGATTAAATCGACTCAAGTCCCGGATCAGTTTTCACTTAATAATTTCGTTTAGTTAAACCGAGGTAAGAAGTTCCGTAAATGATTATTATACTTTTCGATAACGATCGCGTAAAAATTGATATTATAAGTTAGCTTTCGCCGTAACGTACAAAAAAGATTCATCGGAATTACCGAAATTGTTCTAATTTTAGACAAGTCGTATCGTTTAGGTTTGTAGGACAAACTTGGGATAAAGTTTTTTTTTGTCATTTTGGGAGTAGGGGTGATATTTAAAGTTAAATCGTGGAAAGGATGGTCGCGCGGGCGATTTCGCTTGCGTGCGATTGTAATGAAAGTACAATATGTTCTCAACTAAAACAGCGACATCTAATCAGATGCCAACGTTAATGCAGAATACGTGTCCTACAAAATTCCGACCCGATTACATTAACAACGTAGCTGAGTAAAATGCAGATAGCGGGGCCACGAGTCACGCCAAAACTAATAACCAAATGAACGTAATTCGGTTCTACCCTTAAACGCGGCTTACATAAATTTGCGCCGGGGCAATCGATCCTCCCATTATATCATATTCAATTATATAATGTCGACTTGGCATTCAAAACGTTAAATACGGCTTCCCTTCCACGAGCGAGCACCGCTAAGAAATGCATTTCAAATTTACTCGGCTACGTGTTTACAATACGAAAGGTAACCCGAGACAAAGCTAACGAAGTTTGTATCAATTTATCTTGTTTTTAATATCGTCATAAAACGCCCGTTATTCGTACGCGCAAAAAGTTTAGCGGCCAATTTTTGGCCACGCTCTGCAAACGTTTTATCGACGGATGGCAAATTAGCAAAGTGGTTATGGCAAATTGGGGAGTACTAAAATGTTAATCTTGGCAAAATTACACGGAGAGAAAAGTATCATGTAAAATTAATGATAATTGTGGTAAAAATACATGTTTGCTGTTACTTATAACCTAGCCTACGAAATTTTGCCAGCATTAGAAGCGTTTTAATAATTCTAATAAGTTTTTGTTGGTTAGATATAAACTATAGTTTAGCAGGAATTTTTTATCAAGATTCAGTACAGTAATTTTTTGTTACCTCACATTGTAATTTAGAGGGAAAAAGCAAGTTAAAAACCTATTTCTATTCATCGATAAAATCTTTGTTCATGTTGTGTAAGATATAGATTTAAGGACAATATAGAGCACACTGTGTAGAATGGTAATATTGATGTTTGTATATATATAGATAATTTGCGATCAAATCTTGTCAAGATAAATCAAGTGAAGATGTTAACGATGCAGGTTTATTTAACTAAATAATCTTGTTTTCTCAGCATATTTGTAAGAGGTTATCTAAAATCATGAAATTTCTATATACGTTTGCATATAATGTCAAGCGGATCTTTAGTTAACGGAAAATGGCAATTACATTCTCGTATTACACTTTATAATTTATATCTTTCCTTAATGACCCAAATTTTGTAATCCATTATATCTATGCTATATTAAAATATCAATTCAGTTGTCAAAGAACTGTTGAAAATGTTCACAAAGAAACTGAACTTGAAAACCTATCACATAGGAAATAAGAAAAGATTGAAGATAGTAAGAAAACACAATTATTTTGTTAAACGTAAATTGAACCAAACATGACATCTCTTAAAAAGTTCAAAGATCTATTTTAACGATACCCTACAAAATGCATTATAAAACTTTCCAACTTTTTGTTACCATACTAAATATACTTCCCGGGTGCATTATTACAATTTTCTATATTAAACTTCTTGAATTTACATTACATTCAAATACTAATTAATTACAATCAATATAAACAATATTAAATTTTATTTTCTTACATTCTCCACATATGTAATTCGTAAGAAAAACCTTTTATCTTAAACTCGGAATATGCACTTAAAAAAAAATTTAATTTTAATTAAAATATATATATGTATAACGTTGATTACTTCAAATTTTAACATATTTAACCAAATTTTCAGTTTTAGAATTAATTATCTTACAAACATCCCATATATTTTATTTATCAGAAAATTGGTAACTCTTCTAATACCATTTCTTGCATCTAAAGACATTATTATTATTATTATTATTTTAATTTTGCAATTTGGCTAAGGTTAACGCGATGAACTGATTGTTCAATATCATGTGTCCACACTATACCACCACGGGGGTGGTTTTCCGAGGGGCGGGGGAGGGGTCAATGGGTCGATCGTCTGGCAAATTCTGGCACGCTACTCTGGCTAAGTTCCAGCCGATTTTCCTCTAGCTCTCTCGAAGACTCAAACATTCACATGTGCCACCTATACGTTTAACACGTCATTTTCAAAGCAACTAAGATAATGGCGTGTTCCTGCGCCGTTTCAAATCGGTTACACCCCCACCCCCCCAACCAACCCCACACCCCGCGCCTGCTCCGTTAGGTTAATCATCAATTTTTGCGTAAAAGTTGGAAACACCTTGGCGAAACGTTAATTGAGCGCCTTTGTACAATAATTTGAGCCATCGTTGTGACGGAAAAAGGTGCACGCCTGTGCGCATTTGCGATTAACGCAGATGTTGTTACTTGAACGTCGTTGACAAAAAAACGCGCGACCCCAGCATAATTCATCTTATTGTGCGCGAAACTTCGCAGTCTCATTGTTTTTCGCCCCGCTTTGTATTGTCTTCAGACAAAACGCATAATTTCTTTTAAGCCACTGAATTTACAGAACTGAAACTACAACTTGCAAAGATTCGCTGAATAATCGCTACGTATTTTGCTTCAGTTCCCCATGAAATGAGAAAGGCAGAGGAAAATAAATTTGGAACCTTTTTATTGCGACAAAAGTGTGCTGAAATAAGGGCGGGCCGCCAAAGTTTTCGTACATTTATTAATATTACAAATATATGACTAAATTGAATCGATTTCGTTGAATTGAATTGGGTGTCCTTTTTCTTACAAATTATTTAATACAGATTTCTTTATTTCTTGAACGTGCTTTCTATTAACGTTTTCAATTTCATAAAAGTAACGTTAAAAATCAACAGGCTAGCAAAGAAATGGACCACGTAAGATTCATTTATCTTGTACAATGGCCGAGAAAATCTTTTGACAGGTGTTTCCCTGGCATCACGCCGGACGAATCGTCTCAATATTTCCAAATGGAAGAAATAACGAAAATCATCCCTCATTCAGCACCGTCACGCATTTCGCCGACTTAATTGGACGTTTGCGTGAAATTATCGGACGTCTAAGAAAATCACTCGCAATTGTTATAAATTAATTTCGTTCGCGGCAAATTCCAGTTAATTATTATCGAAATGAACGCGCGAGGAAAATTAATTAAACTTTGCGCTTAATGTAATTTGCTTGTAAACGTCACCGAGGTGGTAAATCGGACTTCATTCGGTTTGTTGCAAAATCAATTATCGCTGTGACGATTGAATCAACCGTGATTATTAATAAAGTCTCAATAAAGTTCCAATCGCGAATAACTTCGTTTCTATCGGTCTCGACAAAATGTTGCGTCAAATGCCACACCGGATTGTTTTCATTAGGCACCACTTTTTATGCTTAACGTTAAAACAGGATTTAAAACATGTTTGAAAGCATTTTTATACATTTTAGATTGAAAATTATAGTGCATGACTTTTTTTTTCATCCACAATGATTTCGTTATTGAATTTCATTATTAAATTATATTTAACATGTATTAATATTTTTTCCAACATAAAATGTTGAAATATAAATATTTTATTTATTATCCAATTTTTTGTCAAACAAGACAGAATTTCTATTATACATCAAAGAATTGGAAATTGGGTTATTATGTATAAAGAGTATTAAGTTAAAGTATAATTATATGCTCAAATTGAAATTAAATGATGAATTTACCTCGACCAATTTTACCGAAATTGTTTTACAAGCTGTTTCATAATATTCCAGTAAATATTCATTGACAACATTTTACATAATCAATAATTGATACTCTTTAAAGTACTTATTAAAGTTTATCGAATCTTGCACGCAAAAAATTGAAACAAAAAAGTTACACCGAGTAAAATATCATAAAGTTAGAATAAAGTTTGCTTTCGTGTCAATCAGTTCAAATTCATTGTAATAAAATTATAAATGTATAACAAAGTTCTTTTCATCTTAAACATTAATAATATTAATAATTATGTAATATTCTCTTCATGAAATGCAACAATTTAATTTACAACTATAATATACCAAAAACTGAATTACTAAAACATCAACTATAAAGCAGAAAACACCTTGTAAACGTTGTAAATTTGATTGCGAATGATAAAGAATTTACTATTATTCGCAATCAAATGATCATTTATATCGAATTTCTTGAATTCCCCTGAAAAATGTTTCGTTGGGTTTTTACTGAAAATGGGCTATGCATTAATAATCAGTTCTTGTAAGAAATAGAATGAAAAAGGAAGAGAAGAGAGGCGAAAAAACAATATGTATTTAGATGATAATGTCTCTTTTGTTCGCCCTCTTTCGCGAGCTAAGACGAATGACCGACCGAAAGTCATGTCCGGCAATAGTTGAGTATGAAATCGTAAAAGGCGATGCAGTCATGAAAATGAAATTCAGTTCACATGTTCGACGAACAAAATAAATGCCGTTTGATTGACTTTTACGAGCCGAATCATGAACAGCACGGAGGGTCATAAATTTCTCCGCTATATAAAAAATGTAATTTAATGAATCTTTCGGAGTAAGCGGTGTGATCGATGATCCATTACCGTACAGCTTTTATAGACCGAAATTGGAAAATTATAGACAAATCCATTTCAATTAATGGTATGTTTGATTCGAACAAGACAATCTTGAAAATATACACTAATACGCGGAGAAAAGCGTTGCAGTAAATTGTACCAGAAATTCTAGTAAACCAGTGTTATCATTCGATCTACCAATTTAGCGTTCGTAACAATTTATATTGGAACGTTTTATTCGATACGCGAAAGATATATTTTTATATATGTTTCTAATACTTATCTCGGTACATTCTAAATTTATGTTAGAAATTTCATCAAGAAACATAGCCAAACTTATATGAACTACTTTTTAATTTTTGTTATTGCTAACCAAGTAAGTTAATGACAATTTATTGTTGTCGTTTTAACATTATTTTCAAATAATTTCCGTAATTTAAAGGCGTAGATAGCAATATATTTCCATTTACCATGTGTTGTGGTTATCACCAAAACAATAACGGGGATTAAAATGACAACTTCTAAGTGAAAAATATCGTATGAAATAATATTTCATGTTGCTTAAAAGCCAACGAGATGAAGAGGTAAAATTCCAAATTTAGACATTAGCCTCTGCGAGCTTGTTAAACATCGCAATTTATATTATATATCCCAAAAATGATGTGCTTAGCTTTGATCAGACTTCTCATTTTGTATGATAACAAATCACTTTGTCCCGTAATATTCAATTAAACTAGAATCTTTATCACCCATTGAAATATTTAAAATCCAGACAAACGGACAAGCGTGACGAATGAAAATGACGTGGCGTAATGGGATCGATTTTCGTCGTCGCTGAGGCCTCTTTTACACTTCGTTAAACTGCACGCCGATCGAATCATTACAAATTTGCCACAGGTCTTTGCAGCAAGTGGACTGATCTGCTTATTCAATTTAAAGAAGTTAACGTCATTAATAGCCTTAGACGAAACATCACACTTTTGATTAACAAAATTTCTCCCCGTCAAATAAATTAATTCAACGAATTAACTCAGGAGAATTTAAAAGAACAAACGCAACACTGGATCTTTACTTTCCACGTAATATTTAATCCTCTTCGCGCAAATGAATTGCGTAACTAAGTCCATAAGACCGTTTGAATTACAATAATCAAGCCTCTCTAAATCATCCGCTTTTTTGTCTTTATAATACGATTAGATTCAAATCAAAGCAATCGACACAACAAAAAACTACAAATGACCTAATTTTTGGCATTATTTCTGGCCAGTCCTAGTCCAATGTTATCAATTCAAAGTTGTTCCGGGTCGGGGCGGACGTTGATGTAAGAATAAGCTCTGAAAGAAATTTGTGAAACGACTACCACGGTATTTTATACATTTTACTATATCATATTATAAAAGAAATATTATAAACTCATTTGTTTCCGAGATATTATGAAATATAGTAGTAGTTATTAATAAATTTGTTACTAAAGCGTCTACTGTTTTTTATCGAAATTATAAATAAAAAAAAAACACTCGAAAAAATAAAAAATACGACTTGCCATAAAATCATCCTGAAGTAAAAAATGTTTCCTTCGCGGCGGTATCATCGACGCCAAAGTACATGATAATTTAAATTACGTGCGAATTTATGAACGACGCGCGTCGTTCGTCACGTTGCGACTCCGGTTACAAAATAAAACGGCGGCAGCATAAAAAAAAAAAGAAAAGCGGAACAAGTTTGCATCCGCAGTCTTTCAATTAATTTCAGCGAGTTATAAAATTCAAAATTAATGCGCAAATTTGTATTACAATTCTCCGCGCTGACAAATAATATTATTGCCAGTCGCATGACATTTCAATTAAAACCAACGTCCGCTCTGCCGTGGCGCAAAGATTGTTTCTTGGACGCCGGCGTAAATTATAAATGCCGAAGCCCATTGTTTTCCTCGCGACAAGTCGAGCCGGTTTAGAGCAGAGCTTACACGCTGAAAATTAATTTCGCCATGGTTTGTCAAATCGATACTTTATGCCGATTCATATTTCGCGCCCATACTAAACAATTTCATTTTCCATTTCATAGCCGATTATGTGGTTTCAAATTTCTCGCTTTTACCACTTGTCTTATATCACATTGATACACTCAGAAAAAAAATATGCTTGCGTTAAGAAACCTGTACAAAGAAAATGTTGAATATTCTTAAACTAAATCTATTTTATCCTTTTCTCTGAAACAAATCCATTTAATATAAATGGAAATAATTCTTTATATAAATATATGTTTTCTAAGAATAATTTATTCTTATTATAAATAGAATTTCACTTTGTCCATATAATGAATGGAAATCCTATTTAATATAAGAATATTCTATTACTCTTAAATAAACATTTTTATGAGTGTAGTATTCTATTTTTACACCTGCATATCAATTGGAAAACGTCACTTAAGCAGCCCAAAGTTTTTTCTATGGTATTGCAAAATATTTGCATTGTGGATAATCTGTGGACGGCAGGAGATAATAACGGTACTGTTATGCTAATGTTTGTGCCATATTCTAGTTATTTTAATAAGAAATCAGGTTACTATAAATAAAAAAAACTCTACACTCATCATAAAAGTCAACTACATTTAACATAATAATGTACTTAAACTATATTTGACAATAAAAAGGTCAACATCCCGTGCCTCTTTGTACAATTTAAAGTATAAGAATTTATTGGGGGAAAAAAAGTTGCAAATTCGTTTAATTGCAATTCCCTTGAATTATTTAAAGCAGCAAATGGCGCATTTCAAACGCGCCTTTTAAATTTGGCTTTCTCCCTCGTCGCTTTTCACCTTAGAACGCGACGTATGAAAAATTCGCCCCGGATGAAATTCAAAACCTTTCAGTATTATCCTTATTATAAAGTTGAGTATTTCACGCATCCGAGACAAGGAAAGCATTCGGCAGCTACATTTGTCTGTACTAACTTGGCGGAATATAGGTCATCATCTTGGTTGATGGGAATGATGTGAATGAAATAAGGTGCTTTAAACTGTTATCACAATTAAATCCGTTTGCCTTCTATATTTTGATCATCATTTTTTCCCCCTCCTTTCTCGTTTATGAAATTATATCTGTTGGCCTATAAATATTGAAAGACTTTCACGAATTAAATGTGCTTCCCTTGTTAACAATTTTATTATTATTATTATTTGTTATAAATGAATTTGTCATAAAAAATAGTCGCCTCCACATTTCAAACGGTGAACATGAACGGAATGGTAAAGTCATCGTAAATTTCGAGCAGATTCGACGTCCAATATAAAATGATCTCTCGGCCTCATGATCGATCGATATTTTGATCAAGGAAGTCCCGTCGTACAGTTTGATTAAAATCGTCCGTTCTGTTATAGAAAGTTCGCTCCTTCTTTCCACGAAAATGTATGTAAATTCGCGACGACATAAAGGCGGCGCATTAATTGAATGAGAAGCAAGATAAAGTACAGCTTAACAAATGAAACTGAATTTTACTTTGAGACCGTTCGATATAAAATTGAATCAATTGCAGACAAAGTTTATAACCGCGAGCGTTTAATTATGGCTGAGAAGACTCGCTCGAGCCGAGCCGTGTAACGTGGCGGGATTTTTCGTGCGCTGCGTTTTGAATATGAAAGGAGGAAGAGCGTTGGCAGTTCCCGTACGAAACGGCTCGTTCGTAGACTCGAGATGATTTGTGTTAATAATTTGCACGTCGCTAGGAATTGAGCTTTTGCCCTTTATTGTAATGCAAGGTTATGAGCAATTAATCCTGCGCATCAGCCGTGGGACTGAGAATTATTTTTGCGCGATCCTTCACGAGCGATGCGGATGAATTTCAAAGCAATCGAAGCGTGTAAATACTTTAAAATAAACATTTCGAAGGATTTTATGCACCCGAGGGAGGGGTGGAATTTTTTATATCTAGATGTTGCAAGTTCCAATACAAGAGTTATGGTATTTTTTTATTGCAATTTTATAGCGAGCCAAATCGTTTATAAAATTGTTGCAAAGCTTTTTGGTAGCAAAATAAATAGACAATGTACAATAACGTGTGACTTTGTGTAATTTATAAAACGAATTTACACTTGTAAATATTTTAATTTCAACAAAAATATTGGAAATGCATCAAAGTTTATAATTATATTTGATGAGGTACATCGAAAAGAAAAAAAGCGTCGAAGGAAATACTGTACGTAAATAGCAGTCTCGTTTAAAAATAACGAATTGAGTACTATATGGTTGCAGTTGTTATTCGTTTATTGCTTGAAATAGCTACTACAATATATTTAGATACTGCATTACTTAATATAATAATACATTCACGATAAATTAATTGATAAGCATAGAAATATATTTTTATAGCATTCATTTAAAGTCGACATAACTTGTTTCGTATAAAATTGTAAATATATTTTTATATATCATATTATATACCCATTAATTGCTATACCCACGACGAAATTTCTAAATATACAACTCTATTTTTAAATTTAATTACCTTATAATTGTATTGTAACTTTCAACAATGCAACAACCAATTAATTATTATTATTCTGACAAATAATTCATCGTTCAATGGTCACAGAAAAAAATCCGAACCAAGATTTGAACACCTAACTGGAGAATCTTTGTAACGGCGGATACTTTTATGTTCGTTGATTTTATTTGCTACTGTAATAGGCGAATCGTATGCGCGGAATAGCGAACGTACGAGACCTAATGACCGCGCGAAAAAGAACGATAGCGGGAGAAAGAATGAGTCGATGCATAAATAGTTTCTTCCTACAATTGCACGCGAGTAGTCTCATCAAAGACAACCACCTGCCGCGCGAGCAGTACTTTTGCTCTTCCCCTACTTCTTCTTCTTCTTCCCTTTCTTCTCCTTCTTCTACTACTTCTTCTTCCTCCTTTTCTTCCTTCTCTTTACACGCGACATCTTCCTTTTCTTCGTCCGCTTCTACTTATTCTTCTTCTTGTCCACTAGCTTCGCTTTCTTGTTCGTCAGCCGACGACGAGACACGACCCGGCAGCAAGCAGTAACCATGTATTGATTCGCCGCGTCGCTTTCACGACGCGTGCACAGTACGACAAAAGTAGCACTTTTTTGCCGCATTGCATTTGTTGTCGGAGCTGAATACCCGATCTCGCAATGTTGTAACACGCGGCCACTCGACGAAACGATCAAAGTAATCACGCAGATTGACCGATGTTGCAATGCTTATTCAATTATTTAAGGCTATCCAATAATATGGACCCGGTACTTTTTCTTTCTTTTACGTCTTCCATAATAAATAAAGGCAACGATGCATCGAGGTTGATTAATAATTTCGTATTATGTTTAGTTAATCGCGGTGGATAAGGTTTTAATATGTTAATACCTTTTTATTATGCGATATTTTTATAATAATACCTTTTATAATGTATATGCAATATTTAGAATAATTCTTTCGGTGACTTTTTTTGTATCAACATACTCTAAAGTATTAGATTTGGAACAAAGTTAAATTGCACTTTTACCGCGCTCGAGAGAAGGTTTCGTCAAATTTTATTGATTTCGTTTGTAAGAAAAACCGTTGAAAGCGAAAAAAGGTTGAGATCCGCGGCTTGTTAAAAAAAATTATTTCAACGCGATCGATAAGTAATAGTTATTTATTAACTGTGCTTCGCGAGATTGTTTGCTTTTAACAAAAAGTGTCCGATTTATTATGAGATAATGTTTTTGTAACAATATTTCCGGGGTAAGTTAATTAAATTTCGCGACGTTGTGTGGAATTTTTGAAATTCGTCCATAAATTTGTCATTAATTAGCATTTTAATGAACGGAAATAATAATTAATTCCAATCAATGCTTTCGTAGTCGATGTAATGTACTAATAATGAATTGAAAAATTAGTTGCATTCAAATGCGCTGCGGTAATAACATTAATTCAATATAAGAGTTAATTTGAAAAAGTTATGTTTGCAAACTGTTATTGTCATGTAAAATAAAATTGAGAGTATTTATTTAAAAATAATCACGCTTGGAAATACTCGTATGCTGAGAAAATGACTAAAATTATTATTTTTGTATAGTTAGAAAAATTTCTTTAAAAATATTACAACAGTTTACAGCAAAGAAGTCCAATCGTTATATAATAAACTAAAGTAACCTTTTTTTAATTGTCTTCTTTTACTGAGAAAAAAGTAGGTATATGAAGAAATCACTATATCTAGATTAATTTTTCATTGGAAGAAGATTTTCAATTTGTAGCAATTTTAATTTTTTTTATACGCAAAATAGTCCAATTTGTTTGTGCTTCATTTTTATCAGTTATATAGATTGAAAGAAAAATATCCCCAATTCATTAATAATTCATTCCACTTTTCGTAAACTTCTTGTTTTTGTAAGACCTTAAATGAAGTCCAAACAGTAGTAATATTAAATAAGAAAACAAGTCTGAATGTCGCTGTACATTTCGCGTCCCCAAACCGATATCACTGTTTATCAACATTAGCGCATATAAGCTTTGATGGACACAATTTCGGCGGCCGATAAAATAGATCATTTCAAAATTCGTGTATATCGTTCCAAAATACTTGGCGGTCGCTCCTCAAACGACTATCTCGAACTTTAAAATATTGACGCGTAAAACGTATCACAAAAATAACAGCCGGTAACACCATTTTACTTATCTCTATATATTTTAAACATTTATTAATAGCCATTGAAATTCGTAACTCAAAATCGACAAACAAGCGCGCGATGCTATTAGTAAAGTCGATTTATTTTTCCAATTAATAGTCTCTACTTAAGAAGATTGTTATTCCATCAAGTGTGATTTGGTTTGACGTGCGAAGCGTGTCATTTAAGGCAATAAGAAACTTGAGAGAAAGGGAGAGACAGTCCGAGGAACGACTCCACCAATAAGACTATTTTGAAACGTGAAACTGTTAGCATAAATTACAGCAATATGCTATAATTATTCCACTTTAAACCACAATGCATTAACTTTGTAGAAAAAAAAAAGAAAAAAGAAACAAAATATGTGCCAAAGAAAATAATAGCAGAGCAACCGTCTTTGTAGTGCAGCACTAAAAAATCGTTCGAATAAGGTAGCGATGCAATTATTATTTCGCTTTGAATTGGAATTGCAAGGCTATGAGAAATGCAGCTCTACTTGGGCCGCCAGTCACGTTAGAATAAAGAGACACAACAGTGTAACCGGACATGATAATATTCGCAGGAAATTGCATTCGGATTGATAAGATATCGATTCGATATTGACGGTGTAGCTGGGTTATTCGTTAGGTGCGATAGTGTCGCGCGCCAAGAACACGCCAAAAGGGTCGAATTTCGGCCGTCACGGACGGGCCAAACTCAAAGCAAAATGATGTTTTTCGTGGAAAAATTTTCGGCCGAGCCTGGAATGAGAATGAGTTGACTCAAATAGTGGACGTTCAGTAGCGTACAGTCGAACGCAACCAGGGAGGCATCCCGGCTTTATATATAGAATGCGTCGTAATAGCGCTCCTAGGCGCTTAAATATAGACGAAATGCAACTTGGGATGTCATTTCAGCGAGGGCGAAAGAAAAGAAAGCGAGATTTACACGTTTTATTCCAATTAACTCACACTTCGCTGCAACAATTCAAGTGAAAATTGAAGGCAATCCTGGCATAAAGATGACATTAACGTAAACTGCAAAATCTTGAGGAAAAAGTTAAACATTTTTTGGATTCTTAAAGCGAATACATTCATAGTTAAATGTTAGATATAATAAGATGAAAATATAAGAAAGATCTGTTACAATAATCATATGGAAAAAAATGTTTAAAATCAAGAATTAATTTGTTTAAATGAAAAAGTATTTATTTCGTGACTGTGATTAATTTATCCGTTATGCACAACGATTTATCATGGGATAGGATCGATTATTTCAATTCTTCTCCGTTCCTTGTCAATGTCAAATTTTAATTCCTTTCTAGATAGAATTTTTAACGGGGGTATTATTAAATTGAATATTTGTTCAATAGACCGATCGAACTAACAATTTAATATTTCTAAATTTAATTGCATTAACTTTTTCCCATTATTTCTTTCTTAGTTGCATAATTTGTCTATTATACGTTTCAAAATTTTATAATAGTTATCAGTGGCATGAGAGTATACATATATATATTTGAATTACTTATAAAAGAAAAATTCTCCTTCCACCAAAATATCCTTAGAGATCTGGAGGCATAAAAATATTGTTCGCCGAACAGCCTCCAGGTTGGATCAATAGATGTCACATCCTGAAAAGTTCGACTCGAGATAAGGCAAACTTCTCGATAATTGTTTGAGATAAAACAATCATTTGAATGACGTACCATATTTACTTCCTATGTTTTAATGTCGAGATTAAAGCGCTATTCGCGTAATGAATATTCATGCCGAAGTACGCACACTCGAATCTCCCAAAGACTTTTGTATGTAATGCACACGATTTTACCAAACAAGCGACATTTAATTATTAGAAAATTAACTCAATTTCAGAATTCCGGCGATTATTCTTGAATTTAATAATAGGAATCGCGCGACGCGTTATTTAAATAGACCAGTTTTGTAATACAATTTCTACAAAGATTTACAAATAACCGGGATAATTTCATAAAATGTTTGAGCGTTATTAACGCGCGAATAACTTTAGTATGTCGGCGATGCGAACGTTAATCTGCATATATTAACAATTAAATAAGGGAACAATCATTTCAAACGGAATGGTCGGGGAAGGAAAGAATTTTCGATACGATAATTGGAAGAAACGGTGTATAAAAGAGATACACGTTGGTTGTTTATTGCGACTGATACACTGAGAAAAATATAACAGAAAAAATTACTGTTTTTAACTGTATTTCAGCCACATGTCCGTCTTTTAATAAAAATTACTGTTCTTTAAAAGCAAATACACTAGTTTTAAATGTCATATTTATAGATAAAACCGAAATTTTTCCTGTTAAAAAACGGTAATTTTTATCAAAAGACGGACATGTGGCTCAAATACAGTTAAAAACAGTAATT
>JABFPN010002497.1:0-22023 GCA_022817305.1 Leptoteleia sp. ZL-2020 | reverse complement strand
TGCGTTACACCCTATGGTTGGCCCCGACATGGAAACCCGATCGGGCCCCTGTGATGATACCCTTTCTCATGTTTTCCTAATAGGGACCTTATATGGCCCTGATATGGCAAACCTAGGTAGGGCTGTAAATGTGATATCCACGTAAGGACCATACCACTGATGTGGCATGCCACGAAAAATTTTTACTAGGGGTTTCACAAGTGTTTTATTGTTTTTTATTGAGATGCCGTCTGTTTCATTTATTTTGAAAAGGTTTCGATTATTATAAAACATTTGTTATTAATTCAAACAAGTTATTTTTAAAATAATCAACTTTTTCTTTTGAAAATTGAAAGGAATCTTCTATATTGCAAAGAATGTTTTCCTAAATGAAACACCTTGCGATGCTTGCAGTGTAACTTCTAACAAATATAATTCTAAAGATTAAAATGAGTTTTGCAAACGACTGCAGACATGTTTTGCTTTTGATTTTTTGTTTTCACTCCGATGATTTTTAACTTTTGTAAACATTTTTCAAATTTAGAATTCAATTTCAGAATGTTAATAATATTTTTATTCTTTTAATAAACTTATAAAAGTATGAAACTTTTTTAATTTCTAATATAAATAAAAACGTATTTTCACTGGCTAAAGTAGTAAACAGAACAAAATTGTTTTATTTCAAAACACTCGTTTTCACAATTTTTCCCCCATTTATAGAATGACAAAAAGTTAATCATTTAAATTGCAATACGTGTTTTGAATTCAACAATCTCTGTAAATTTTTAATTTACAGATGGTCCCACTTCGACAGCCTTTTTCACTAATCAAAAATATTGTGCAGTTAATTTTTCAACAATTAATCGATGGCGCACTTAATTCGACTAAAGAAAACTTCACGCCCGAACCCAAGATTGGCGAAACAAATAAAACTTGCGAAATGTGTACATAAATGGTTTTATGATGATACAATTAATCAAATATAACATCGGATGTGCATGAAAACGCATAAACGCGAATAAGCGACTCTATTGCAACGATGTCAGTGTTAATAAGCATTTGCATGAGAGACACGTTGAATCATAGTGATTCCAGTAAACGTAATTTACAGTGCGAGCAATTCAACACGCACAATAGCGTACTTTTTTCCATTTAGGTTTCAAAACGGCTATTGTACCAACGCGTTCGCGCGGCGTGTCGCGAGAAAACGCGCCGGCTTAATCAACGAAACACTTGTATCATCAAAAAAAAGAAAACAAACAAACTAATATCGAGTTGTCACAATTTTCAATTAAAAAAAATTGTTCGAGACTTCGCGCAACGTTGCACTGAAAAAAGGCAGTCTGCAATAATAAGCAATTGATAAAATAAACGCGATAAACATTGTTGGACTTTTAAAAATTAAGTGACAAAAGATAGCAGTCGTCATTAGGCTATGGTTAAAATTGTTTGACGTAAAGAGTCATATCGTGAGGTTGGACATCTCTCAACACAACCTTGAAATATTAACTATATTTTTAGAAGCATTAAATATTTGTTTTTATTACAAAATGTCTTGTTTAATTTGAAAAAAATTGCAATGAGACAGTGTGTAATTTTGTAAAAGTTGAAAAACGGTCAATTTGACTTCGAAGACAAAGAACGTAACGGAAGGCCGAAAGCATATAAAGTGGCGAAATTGTAAACATTATTGGACGAAGATTCGTAACAAACGAAATAAAAGAATTTGCACTTACATTGAGGGGTAATATAAGACAACCAATTCACTGAGATTGTCTTATTATTTTTCAAGTTCAATTTAGACGTTAAAACATGAAAGCTCTATTTCCCAAGGAAATTATAATTTTTAATTATATAAAATAAATTGCTATTAAATGTAATACAATAGGCAAATGATGCTATTCGGAACATAAATTATTCAAATTATCTATTTTTATGATGTTGTAATATATTATGCATAAACGTATGAAGTCAAATACATTTGACTATCTATTGAATTCATTTTATGAATACTCCTGCTGAACGAGCGAGTTATTATTAGCGTTTTTATTTGCTTGAAAATCTAAATACAAATAAGAATGGAAACGTTACAATTTATATTTGTTCATAGTCGTATAAGTCATCTGTTTCATCGAAAGAAGAACTATGAACATGGTTTGTGATTTATTATATATAAATTAAACGGGTATTGTATTATGTTTTTAAAATAGATAAAGATGTGGTATATTCTATTATTGGTTAATAATTCTAAGGTTAAAACATCAACAATAATTAAAATTAACATTTACAAATAGTTTTATAAACCAGTGAAAAACATTAGTACAGATTTTAAGCTAATTTAGAGTAACATGTTCTAAGAGTTCCGGATACTGTGATAAGTAAAAAGTATATTAATTTAACAATTTTTATACGGATCAGAGTATCTTTTTAATATTCACTGAAAAAATGTTATTAGTAATTGTTACTATATTTTATAATAACTCGCGGATATGTATACATCTATAACACAACTTATAACATACACGGCAAAAATGGGATGATTGCAGGAAACATACTAATAAGGTTAGCATGATTTATAAACAATACATAAAATACATACAACACATAAAATCAATCTGCTTAATGTCGATACTTAACATTTTTGTCGAAACAGCGTTAAAATGTATTTTACTTTCCTTTTGATGTAACCGATCAAAAATGAGTGTTTTAATGCATACTTTGCTGAGGTAGGCTTACAATTACCTCATATTTTATAATTTTTAAACTTGTTATTAGTAAAATTACAGTTGTTAACGAATATTTAATGTTATTCTAGTATCTTCCTATTTCACATATCATACATTCAAAAAATTTCCACTGTTACGTATAATTCTGCAATATCCACGTATTCACTGAAAATAATTTGTTTATACGAAACATTGATATAATAAATAATTGTTCCTATAACTGTTGAAATAAAATTAAAAACAGTTATACAGATTAATTTGGTATAAATGGTTCAATTAAAAGAAATTAATTAATAAAATAATAAATTTGAATTTCGTACTTAAAATAAATAAACACGTTTTTTTATCATTCTTACTATCTTCAGATAACTCTACGCTTCCGTTTGGAAAAACATTGGACTTTGTCAACCTTAGTATGGTTAAAAGTTTACTAACAATGCCAGTAATTATTATTATATCTTTTCTTTCCGTATGTGAAATAAAAAAAATTGTATTTCTAAGCTACTGCCTGGAGTTGTGGTAAAGAACGCGACTGACGATTGTGAAGTAACGAGTTCCTATTCCTTGATCATATTTTTTTCTAACATTTGTAAAAAACACCAAATCATATGATAATTAATGTTATAAATGCATACATATCTTCGATTTCTTATTAATTGTAGTAGCTGCAACTACGTTTATTAATTTCTTTGCGTTGGGGTCACTCATAATATTATTCGAATTGACGACGTGCTGAATTAATCCGTCATGTAGTCAGTTTTTGTCTTGCCGGCTATTAGGTTCCATTAGACTAATCAAATAGTTCATTTTCATTGAGCTTGAAAAAGGTCATGTCGCAAGTCCGCCGATTTGCGAGCAAAAAGTCGTCGACTGGTCGTTCTGTCAATCGCGCTTTGGCAGACTGTTAGTTTACTTTAGCTTGTCCGTTCGATTCCACGCTGTGATTCACGTAAAGACGCATATCGATCCCAGATACAATGAAGACTATCGATCCGAAACTATAAGCAGCCGCTGTCCACGTTGTTTAATAAATGAACAGCATGAAACACAAGGGATTTCGCATACGTCTTCCTTTGACGAAGTACACCAGTCATATTTACTTCGCGTTTGTTTAATGAAATTCTTAAATGAAATAGAGGACTGCTTTTATTAACAAATCGCGAGGCAAATTATTATAACAATAATAAACTTATTACAATATTTATATTTATAACAAAAATATGAACCCTCGTGGAAAAAAATGCTGAAAAAACTGAACAATATTGAAACTTCCCAATTTTAGAAAATTTTTCAGTGTTTTGAATCGTTTTTGATCAATGCATATCTACTGTAAAACAGAAAATAAAATATTTTGCCATATTGCACGCAATGGATTGAAGTTATACGTTTCAAAATGAAAATGAAAAGCGTTGTTTCTGTTTACAAAAACCTTTGATTGCAAAAAGATTTCTGTTTTTATCACGACTTTGAATAGACAATCTATTCGATATAAAAGGAACTTATTTACTACAATGAGTTTCTCACAAGTAATTAAATAATTTATAATGTTAATAATATAGTTATAAATATCCAAATTTTAAACAACTTACAATTATTTGCGCAAATTGTATTGCGAAATTTAAGAAACAAAAATTATTACCATTGGTATGTTTACAATTGCCCATCAATATGCAAGTTTCTTTTAAATTTACTACAATTATTGCACAAAAATGTTAATGCGAAAAACTGAAAAGACAATGGGTAAATGATTCTGATGATTTTGCAATCGATAATTCAATTCGATGATCTTACTTGATTAAAGTTACATCCGATATTAGGAGTGGTGTCCAAAACGGCGCACATTTTTACACTGACAAAATCGTTGCACAACATACGAATCTAGCGAACGAAACCGAAGAATAAAGAATGTCGAGTGTAGTCGCTACACCTGCCTATCTACCAATAACCTACCGCTCCGTAGATGAGCTACGAGGCAAGTGCGCTGAGTTGTGTGGGTTCACGTGGTTTCATGCACGTAGTTCCAGCATAATTTACTTGGTCGCGTGTTGGTGGAAGAAAAAAATTCTCTTTACATTGCAGCTTTATAATTTGTCCAATTACGTGTAAGGAAATTGAAGAAACAGTATTGAACGGTTGAATATGGATTTATGTTCAGTTGTTGATGATGTTGATGCGAATAATGCGTTGTCTGCATTGTATCCGTGATCATATTGAGAGGAAAAAAAATAGTAAACATAACCAGGTCCGTATGGTTGGTTATCATGATAACTATATAATTATTAGTTAACTTTACCAAGGTCGATATGGTTGGTTTAATTAAGATAATATTTTATTTAACCAAAATGTGTAGTTACTTTGATTTTATTAAATCATTGTACTTGACTATAATATATAGTTATTGTAACTATATTATTTATTGGTTCTAACTGTACAATATGGTTACTAAATGGTATCACACATAAAGAGTTACTGTAGAACAAATTTGTAGTTTTTACACCTATATTAGAATAGTTACTTCAACCATGGTGTATAATTCATTCTACTATACTGAAATAGTTATTGTAAATAAGGCTGACACTTAACCTAAATTACGTTGAATATGTAAAACAGTTGTAAAAGATTTTACTACATTATGATTAATATTAAAAGCATCATTCGATACTTTTTAATTTTATAGAAAAACTAATAATAAATTAATTACAAACTTACGGTTTACCAAATTAAAATTACACCAGTTCCAAAAATTCATTAAATTCGTTTACGTGTTTGTGCTAAGGCTTAATGCGGTTCAGTAAATAATGGGTTTTTTGTGTAACTATATAATTTTGCGAAATGAATGATTTTGCTCTTAATAACGGAATTTCTATTGCAATGAACAATATTTGTTAGTTTAGATTTTGGAATTAAAATTCCAGATTCGAGCCCACGATGACGCGGACTTCGCAGTTGAGGAACCACTTTATCGTTAAGAATACACACAGTTATGCAAATGTGCGTGTATACACAACGTATGCAATCAAATATACACATGTGTATACATTACATATATATATATATATATTATGAGGCTTTTGCATACAATCTCATCACAGTTTTCGCGGTCAACTTTATTAGTATTCTACAGATAACAATCCTTCACCTGCTATGTTCGCGTGCTGTTTTTGACTCAAGTATTTAGTGTACATCATAAAGTTATTTTCTCGTTACATTTCATATATAATTAAGTCCATTAAACATTTAATTATGTTCATATAATACATTGAAAGCAACAAAATGTTAACAATTTGTAATTACATAAAGAAAGATGTTCTGATAATTCTACCTTTTTGTTATCAGGAACCAACAAGCGGTTAGTGATGCACTGTTTTGACCAATAAATTGTTCTTTCAATTACCTTTGTTCGTAATTTGTGAACAAAAGTTATTCTGGTTCTTAAAAAAAATATGTGGTATTTTATATTAGTATAATATATGGTGAGAGTTTTTTAGTTTATTAAAAATAATAACTATACAGATGTTTATTGACAATTATAAAAAAAAGAACAAAAAGATATATATAATATACTTAAATTTTTTAGTAAATCATTAACACTAATATTAACAATATGTATATAGGCAAAATCTAGAGAGAGAGTGAATTATTTTTACTTATACGGAAGTTAATTGTAACCATTATTATGAAACACATACCAGCATATGATTTAGAATTGCCAAGATAACAATTATACTCTATTTAGATCTTTAGCCTTCAGTGGGTACGATACCAAGGTGTACTTGTGGGCTAGTTTAGCGTTTTTGTATAAAATATTTTGAAACTTGCACGGCAGCAATTATAAAAGATTATAAAAATACATATTTTATTTATTCTGAGATATATTTGATTAATAGAGCATTTATTAATTATAATTAAAGATTAATTTTTAATAATTATCTTCAATTTAATTGGCAATTAATAGTTAATAAAATCATTAATAATATAATATGAATAGAATTATTAATACGGTATTAACTTCTATTATATTGACTTTTTTACATTATTTAATGTAAACTATTTAATTTGGTTTATTATTGTTTTTTAAAAACAGTTCAATTACTGGTGTTTTGACATTGTAAAATAAGGAGGTTGATTCAATACATTTCTAGTTGAATTTTTATATTGAAGTATATTATTATATTACATACGAGAAAATAATTTGTTCAGTGCATAACAATATTCTAGTATATTATAAATTAGTATCTTATAACTATAACGATTTTTATAATTTAAAGTTTTTAAATTATAGAAGACTTGGTTTATAGTAGATGAATGTTACGCGTATGCTTTAACTGTTTATCAATAGATCGAAAAAGTGCAGTTTCAAAATGATACCGTGTATATAGAAATATGAATTTATTTATGAATGTTTATGAATGACTCATAGATCTTCAATGACACTTCTATTCCATTGTTACCGCGCAGTTGTTTAGCAAAATTATATAATATAAATACTGTTTGATGTTTGGACTTCCACTAATTTGTATATAATAGATAACTTTTAATACGATTGAACGTTAATCTTCTTTTAAACATTTTACTGCAATCGTCGATAACATTAGATACATCATTTTTTTCTCTAAATTTAAATAAAAAATTACTTTATAACTGCAATCAAAATAAAATATGTTCGCTTAAATTTTAAAGACTTATTTTGAAAGTATTGCTTTTCATAAATGCTGAATTCTCAAAACTATTAGATTTGCAAATCAATATTATTAGATTTCAAATTGCAGTTATTTATGATAAAAAAAATTAAAATTAATATTTTAAGTTCTTTAGAAATTATCATATTACTAAATTAATGCATATAACTTTACATACAATCAGTAATTGTAATTATGAATTATTTGTAAACTGTTACACTAACTGTTATTTCTCATTAGAATAACATTCGGATACCTACTATATTATATAGTAATGATTACAATCAACAAAAAGAAGTAAGGTTATTTTTTCTATCCCTTTTTTATTATTATCAATGTCGAATTTAAAATCTTTCCTATTTCACAGGTTCTAACTGTTTTTAAGTTGGAATAATAGTATTATTATGTATTGAAAGAAATAATGTATCACGAATTATATAAATTTACGATTAAACGTACGTTTGCAATATTATAATTAGAGTTATAAAATGTGGAAAAGTATAAATGGCAATGGTAATAGAGGATAATAACATTTAAAATATACATTATAACAAATTATGAAAAGACAATTAGACCTACACTGAGAGAGAGAGAGAGAGAGAGTTAATAAGCTTAAATACATTAAGACTTGCACCCATTATATAAAAAATAAAAATTTAAAGTGAACCACAGCAAGTATGTTAGTACAATAAAAATCTACGGTAGTATGAAAAATATCAATTTTGTTCCCCACTCAGTTTGACTTTGCTCCGTAATATGACAGGAGGCTGGTATTTACCAGACCCTCTAATAATGTTCCTAATGCTGGGAGTAGAATTCGAGAGTACTAGAAAGTATAGTGGTATGGTACCATTTTATTTTGTTCAGTGCTTGAATTAGAATGTTGCATTGATTTAATTTTAAGCTACATCTGTTCATTAATTTTTATTATTTAATAAGTTACAGGCATTGCTTATTGTATAATAGAAGGTTTCTCGAAGGAAACTTCTGGAAACATATACTGGACCTGAGTGTAGCTCTGTGAGACTATTAGAACTTAGTGCAACATCACGTTGTAAATTCAGAACTGATGATAGATTATCTGATCTTGTGCTCTCACAGGTCAATTTACTTATTACTGAGAATGACGTGTTGTTGAAAGCACACCCTCCATATCTATGATTGCCTGCGGGGCATTTGGCCTCATTTTCTTAGTTCACCCTCCGACTGAATAATCCAATTTAGTTGAACAGAATTAGCGGGCATTCCCGCACTCTGAGGCACTGATGTAATGGAGTCTAATCTATTGCAAATTTCAATCGCGCCAAATCAAATGGTTTGTGTGCACTTTTGATAAAATTTTAAGTGAAAATAGAACTGAATAAATGTGTATTTGACACGTACTATAATTATGTTCCCGTGAAACATTGCTTTACTTTTAATATCCTCAATTATTTAAGCTGCTAAAGAATGCATTAATTTCACATGTAGATGTATGTAATATGCATTTATTTTACATTGATAATAATGCACATGCTATGTAAAATAGATAAAAATTTACGTCCGCACCTTTATGGATTACGATAATTCTCAAATAAATCTACCATATTCTAATCATTTTAGGTCAGTTTTTATTCTGATGAGAAAACTGTATGTTGAAACTGTTTTGAATAGCGATAGTAAAACGTTTCGACCGTGCAAAGTCTTCGTAACAAAAAAAATCTGTTTTTCATACGTTTCACACACAATCACTCCGACTTTCACAATCCCGAAATGATCGTGGACTTCATATGCAATATCTTGACCATAGATGCATGCACTTTATAATAATTCTGGTATATGTGTGCATCTTTTATGTTCCTTATAACATATTAAATAAATAATATGGTTATAGTACAATTTATAAAATATATATATTTATAAAATATATTTTAAAAATATCAAAAAAAGTGCTGCTGTTAAGGAACTGAACTCGTTACCTTAGTTACCAGCCTTGTGCTTTATCACCACTCTATACCGCTCCAATGCGAATATGAAAGGGGTGTGGCCTAAACTTTTTCGTTTTTGTGACTGCGAGGTATAGCGAGTTCTATTCCTCGGTCACATACTTTCCTAATTTATTTTTAAAATACTATATTATATTATAAGGAATACAAAATATACATACAATATACATATAAAATATATAGGTAATTATTAATAAATTTCTCTTAGTATAACTTGACAAAATACTCAGAATTCTTTGAAAGCTCAAATTTGCCATGGGAAAATACAAAATCCCAAGTTTTAATGCAAGTTCGTTGGTCAGTCTAATTACAATTGAGTTCCATTTGACATTAATTAATCGCTCATGATTTTTATCCAACTTATATCATCTTGCTTAATACTTCCATGCGTTAATACTACAGGACAATACGTCGAGACCTGAAGAATCAGATCGCGGCTGTCGCCGGACGATGATGAGCCAAGGATCAGTGGGACGAGGCCGCGCATGACCACTTTTATTTTCATGATGCATTCGCCGCTTCTATTTGTCGGCACGTCAACGCTCCGGGACATCAGGTCGGGGAGGGGGGGGGGGGAGGGTACAAGAGAGAGTAGAGTCACTTCGCTCGCACACGAGTCGTCGACCTCGATCCCCAATTGGAGAAACCTTTCACTACAAAACTTCTTCCCGGATTTCTTTCAGCGCGTTTGTCACCTGAGGCTGGACGTTTCAGACGGACTTTAGTTGGATCGCGGACATCGCGTCTAGCGCTCCCATCGGTACCCCATTTCGGTGGTAATTTCGCGGTCATATTCAGGCCACGGTCGGGCCCAAAAGTAACGTCGAGTTGGAAGTAAAAATCTACAAGTTTGACGAAGGATTTTCGACGATTAAATTAATTGCACTGACGCCCAACAATTATTGCGTTTGGCAATTAGTTCCTGTTAATTGTTCCGAAGAAATCGTCGGCGTATAATTGTGCGTTGATAATTAACGCGAGTGAGAATGTCTTGAATGAAAGAGGAGGAAAAGAAGAAGAAAAAAAAGAAACGAAAGGGAAAAAAAAGGGTACTATCATTGTGATTGTAGGCGCGACAAAATCGGAAACATGAACAAGTGAACAAGAGGAGGGAATAAGGAGAGAAGTTCAGCATTTCTTCACGATGTCACCGAGCGTGAAGGCCACGTGCGTGCGGCTTGGGCTTCTTTTAGTCTGTTGCCATTGTAAGACCATCTTAATGTCCCCCCCCTCGTCCTTCGCCTACTTCGCCCTTTATTATTGCGACTGTCAACCAAAAAAAAATCAGTCACGTACTAATGCTTGGTTCAACATAAATTAAACAATTGTCGTGGCGATCTGCAGTTTATTGTTCGAGAGAATTTTGACCCCAGCAAAGATTGAGCAGGAAAAAATTTCTTTGTCACACTTTTTAGAGTTGATTAATTTTTGCTTTATTGTAGAGTAATTAGGCTTAAGGTTGCACCTGTTTAATCAAGGAGTTTTGCGAAATGTGATGAAAAATTATTAGTATCTATTCTATCTCAATAAACGATAGATTTATTAGGGAAAACAGCAAAGTTTACGATAAATCCTGCAGTTAGTTATAGTTTTCATACATACTCGCAATTGTATGCAATTTAATTGAGTAAAGCATTAATATACACAGAGAAGAAAGTTGTATTAAAAATTACTAAACCTTCTGAAAATTGTTTGCATTATCTTTAAAAGTTGCCTGGATTTATGGTGATCATATTATCATAATAAATATTCACTTTTACTATAATGCATATAAAATAAAATTTTACTTAATAGTTGTTAACTAATTATTATAAAATATTTATCGAATTATAATATTCAAATAAATTACGGCGAACTGTTACACTTTCTTATTTTGACTTAGAAATTTATACTTATAACCTGGATCATGATTGAAAGTAAAATTAAATTCTTGTAATTTCTACTAAGCGAAGAAACAGTTTTAATAAGATAAAACAAAACAATTTAAACATGAATGTTGTGGTAAAAAGGAAACGTGTTAATTGGTGTATATTCACAATTTAAGTTTTTTTTTTCATTCAATTCTTGAATTTAATTTCACTTAACGAATTAAACTAAAAAAGAGTGAATGCAGAATCATTCAAATTATAATGTTAGGCATTTTTATGATGTAAAATTAATTTATTACGTAGTTTTATTTCTATATTATTTTATAATTTCTTAAGATAAATATAATTGTGCTTTATTATATGTTTTATAATCTTGAGTTTGTACAGACTCTTGTATTTTTATAAATTTATGTTTATTGATTTTAGATGTTACCAGTCTCATAGTTCCAGATGAAATTCCAACCGTATTATCATTGGTTTATTCTAATATTCCACCAATAAAAAAGGGTGAGAAAATATGATTATTTTTATGTACATTTATTAACAAATATTTTAGGTTTTAATTATAATAATATAATTATAAAACTAAAATTTTCTTCTATATATCAATATAAACATTACCTTTAAGAAATCTATGTTTTTCCGAAGAAAAAGGTGTTGCAAGTGGTTTTATAATTAGCTTCTCTGGAGAACAATTGAGTAAAATATTTTATACATATTTAGAGACACCTTCGATAGATGCACTTTCACTGAATTCAGCTAAGAATGATTGACTAGTCGGAGAGATTGAAAAGTTTTAAGTGCCTTATTTTATTCAATATAAAATTTAGAACTTTATTTGAAAATGAACATATTACGAAAAAAAATGTATTTTTAATAAATTAAACATAACTGTTTTACAATTATTATAAACATAAAAATCGATATAATCAAATAAAAATAATAAAATCCTTCGACGAACAACTTTTTCCAATATGTAAATTTTTCAAAACGGTAATTACAATAAAAATCTAAATTAACGCAAACATTAAAGAATGAGTTTTTTATAATAAAGTATAAGAATGTGAATATAAAGAATTTTATTTATCAAGAATTTTTATATGTCTTGCTAAACACTGCAGGAACTGATTCAAGATTGGGTATTGGTTTTCGTCTTGGTGAACACGCGGATGTACAATTTATTGTTGAAATTGGACCACAAACCAATACTGATCCAATTGGAACAGATGCCGAGGCTAAAAGAAGGCGAGATGTAAGAAATACCAGTTATTTTATTTTAGATATTAAAACTTTAATACAGAACAAGCAGGAAATTGAACAGTTTATTCGATAAAAAGAAAACGGATTCTCACATTATATTTTTTTGTTAATTGCAGATAATGTTTAGTGCAATAAAAGGTGAAATGGGACCTTGGGCCCAGATGATAGCCAAACATCAACTTCAACGTAAAATACAAAAGGAATTAGAAAGGATAAGAAAATCTGAGGCGAAAGCTCAGCAGTTCAAGTCAAATGTTGATAAAGCCAATCAAAATAAGGTAAAAAACGGAAAGTGACGCTAATTATTTTTATTCATTGTGAAAAAGAGACTTTAATACCAGTAATTTTATGTTCACATTACATTGTAGACCGAAGGAAGTGAATGGCTTCTAAAATGGAGTAAAGACATGCGTGGCAATAATAATGCTAACTATGACACGACGAAAAAACCAATCCACGTGCAAAGAATTTCAGTGGTTAATGCTAGATCGAGTGACGATACGAAACAGTGAAAGTGAATCAAACGACATATCTCAACCGGAAGCCATGAACGAGATTCAAATTATTGTGGTTGCAATGCAAATTATTCGCAAGTACCTAAAAGGCACTGCCTCAAATTGTACAAACTTTGAAAAACAATCTATTTGTATAGTTTTTGTAATATTTTGACATATATATGTAATAAATAATATATTGATGAAATCTGCTCACTTATTATATAAAAATATGTATATTCAAATATGTAATTTTTTAAAAACATTTCAAATTACCATTTTTTTATTTCTTAATTTTGATATAATATAATAATATTTTACTGCAATACAAGATTGCAAGTTCAATTAAGAAATTAATTTGTAAATTATTGAGTGAAGATAATGATTGCGAGCTTAGATAAACACAGAATACGAGTAGCCTCTCGAATTTATCGGCGACAGGTAAGTATTGTAAGACCAGTATCCACCGGCATTAGCTGTTGGTATTTAACATCTGATTGTGACAAAATTGTATCATTTGGAGTATTTTATTCAAATATACTCAAACAAAATAAACGTAACGATTAAATTATCGTTTTTAATTATACATACAATATAATAATAAAACTATAAATGTAATTAAAAGAAACAAAAAATGAATTAATAAAACATAAAAAAATTATTCAAAACCGAGGATAAATGAACTTTTAAATAATTAATGAGACTTTTATAATATTTATTTCAATTTTTACATTGCGTAAATAATATCCAATATACATATAAACACACAGCCGCGGTCCAGTTGCACAGTTTTAAGCGCGAGTTTAAACCACGAAATTCATGTTCAATTATAAAACATTATTTAAATGGATTTGCCAATAAAAATTGTGCAACTGGATTCCAGTAGACTTTCAAGAATCCCTCCGCTCTTGCTTCACCTCCGCGCAGTCTATTCGATTGCAGTATAGTACATATATTTATAATCATGTCTCATAATTTGTCTATATCACGATAAGTATAATTTTACACGTCTTTGTCAATTTATTCATTACTTGTAATTTTACATAATTTATGAATCGCAATATTAGTTCAGAGAGAATTCAAAAGTGTAGCAATACAGCGATTGATAATTACAATATCTTACATGTTCGATTAATGTAATCGTAAAATTTCTTTGGTGTTTTACTTTGACGGATGCGCAACTAAATTGCTAATAACTTAAAATGATTTGCAAATATTTGCCCTCCGAAGGAATGCTGGCGTGAAAATAAACTCAAAGCGGTTACTATATAATTATATCACGTACAAAATACATTTAACACCCTGCATACTTTTTTTTTTGCAAGTTTGCCGTAATAAAAATCATCTTGAAAATATGTAGAAAAATAAATTTTACAAAATAAATATATTTGCTTGTTAACAAATTAGTTCTTACTCATAAGAAGTTACCCGCGAATTAACAATAATACGTACAAAAATATTCTTTAAGTATACGAGAGAAAAAGGATTAAAATTATCAGTGAATGAATAACGGATTATTTACGAAAATGTTATATTTTCCAAACTGTATTGATATATTTCTTAATCTTATCATGATACAATTAATTTTAATGACTTAAATGAGATTAAGTTGTGGTACAATTTAGGTAGACAATTGTACGATTTTCAAATGATCTTTAATAACAAACTTCATAAATTTATATAGGAAAGAACTTTTAATATTACTAAATAGTTATAATTTTTTCAGCTTAGCTTCAGCGGATAATTCAGAATGATTTCCAAGATGATTCTTCTGAACAGATACAAAAAATTTGGAAGCAATCGGGTAACGTTGTTCGAAGTTATATTCACTATGTATAGATTAGTCTAAATCTTATCACGTGACATTGATTTCTTCATCCTCGTTGTCTGTGTTTTCTTCGGGTCTCTGCGGACTTATGAGTGGACTAACGTCGCTCAAATCTATCCGTTGCCTATCGCCGTCGGCATCACTCAGGTCAGGATTTGGATTGTTCTTATTCGGTAAAGTTTGTTCTCTCGAGCCACCGTTTGCCAATAGTTCGCGTTCCTTCGTATTCCGCCACTTCATGCGTCGGTTTTGAAACCAAATTTTCACCTGCGAACAGCCACGATGTTAATTACTGTGTCTCGACTTTATAATGAACTGAAAAAATTACTTTTCATAGAATAATTTCATAGGAAAGAAGATGTTATGAAATTCTTTTAATTTCAGGTACGTCATATTTAATTATAAGATATTAACGTACTTTATGCACTTTGCATTATCGCATCTGCATCTTATTTTATAACGTTCAAATCATTTCATTTCTTTTTACAGAAATATAACTTAGCTTTTCTAGAATGTATACATAGAATCATTTCTCAGTTTTTTTTGCTGTAAATCATAGTATGTACAATTGCAAAAATTAAATTACCTTTATATTTACTAATGCCATCCAATAGTCCAATAATACCAGTATATTTAATAGTGCGTCCTTTTCTTTAAATGTAATTGTGCTTAATCGTTTGAAACGTTTAACTACTATGAAAATTGGATCTTTATTTAGACCACGCCCCTTTTTCACATTGACACTAGAAATTGATGAAGACGAGCATTTTTCCAGGCCGCGGCATAGAGTGGTGGTAAAGCGCGTGACTTGCGACAGTGTAGTAACGGGGTTCTATTCCTAGATAACAATATTTTTTTCTAACATTCTAAAAATCAACTTGTAAATGTCACTATATGATATTATGTGGAATGCTACCTCGGTATATATAAATGCCTCCAAATAATTATAAAATATAGTAACAAATACTAGTAAATTATTTTCAGTGTGTAGCACGAGATTTCGCAGACTGATAAGATCAATCGTTTACACGAAGTAATTACATGGTTCAACTAAAAAGGGTATTAAGTTCAGACCTTACCCTAATATTAACAGTCACCTCGGTTAGGAGTGAGTGAGAAAATCTGGTATGCCGCGAGGTGTCAACTGCACGATCCCTTCGTATGGAAATGGAGAACTCACGCGCGTCAGCGTTTTACGAATTTTTCGATACTATTTGTATTAAAAGCCGAACAGTTACTCGTACAATTTTAACCAATCGATCGTCTGCAGTTTTTCATCGTATAAAAATTAACATATATGTTAAAACATACATTATAAACATTCGATAAATATAGATTACAAAATAAAATCGAATACGTTTTCATTTATATAATAGGAAGAAAAAAAAATGTCTTTACTTGTAACGTATTTTTATTCTAGGGAAATATTTTACCGTTGCTCATGTGCTTTAAGTTAACTTGCTAAATTAGCACATTAGGATAGTTTTCACTGCTAAAAGGGTCTTAACCAGAATTCGGTTGTAATAAGTATACGAGGCAAAAAAAAGTACATTACAATTTAAACACCGATGCACATCAAACTGTAGTAAATTGAATTCTAATTTGTGTCAAATTTGTTTTTTTTTGAGAAATTGGTCGATGACTATTGTAGTTCTGAATGTTAAGCTGTCAAATTCTAATCTACACACATATAAATTAAAAAAGAATATACATTTTTCTCACATATGTCTACAATTCTACTAACGTTTGAATAAAATTGGTAAGATTATGGAAAGATTAAATCACGTTTTCGATTACCCCCATTACAATCGAGGAATTAAATTTTATATTACCAAGTATACGCTCTTCCAAAGTGTATACATGATTTGCACAATTAAATCCCAGTTATTTGTAACAATACAATTTAATTTCACAGCAGGATTTGAAAAGAAATAAGGAAGAAGAATTGAAAATTGAGATGAACTGAAACAAATGAAATGGTAATCGAGAGTGCAGTGTCAGTTGATACCAGGGAGTGTGAAAGATACACTGTGTGTTTAACGCGTATAAAGGATGAAGGATAATAGCAGTGCTTAGCTGGGAGTGCTCGGAGGGAAGAAACTGATTGAGAATTGGGCGGGACCTATCCTGGGGATCCGGCTCGATCGAGGGTGGTAGAATGCGGATAAGGAAGCTATGTATATGCAGGAGAAGCGGAGGCCACGCTGCATGTAGTATGCCGATTGAAATAGCGCCGCTCCGCCGTGCGAGAGCCCATTTCGTGCAACGCGAGTGCGTTTAACGGGGCTTCAATCGCTCGTTATCGAGTTCAATGCGAAGTGTTTCGGCTTTGATAAGCGCGCGATACGCCTTCGCCGTCGATTGTTAACATCGTTACGACGTTTTAATCGAACATCTCCTCGAGCAGTGACGCGCGTCAAAACGTATCTTGCCATTTCTATTCGGGCCCCCCCGAAAAATCCTTCCGCCGAACATTTTCCTTTCAATAAAACATGAATTTCAATATTTGATAGGCGTTTCAATGCGCGCCGCGCACATTTTATACAGTAATAACTTGGGCGAGTACGCGCAACTCCGCCGAAACGTTTCGTCGTTGCTTTCAATAAATAAACATTTACTTGTTTCAATCGGGAAAATTTATGAATTAATTGAATTACCAAAGCGATCTTGTGTTCCCAGTATTTTTAACATCGGAATAATAATTTTCGTTTGCGAATATTAATTTGATGCCAAATATAATAACTTTTCATGTTCGATATAGTCAATTTTATTATATCGTATGTTAAATTTGTTGATCATGGTCGTGATTAATATAATGTTGATCGACGACGATATAATATGTCGATATCATGTGTTGTAGTAATTTAAATTATGTATAACTTTCTTTATGAATACACTGAGAGATATTTAATAGTAGTTGCAAATATATTTTATAATAAGTTGGGGGTATGTATGCGTTCGTGGTATTTCTTATAATATAATGGAGTATTTCAATAGATAATTAGAGAAAATGTGACCATATAATAGAATTCGTTATCTCAATGTCACCAGTTGCACCCTTTATCCCCACTAAGCATATACCGTCACTTAAAATCTTAGGCCACGCCCCTCTTACTTGACACCGAAGTTCAACGAGGGCGAGTATGTTTTCAGGCGACGGCGTAGAATGGTGGTAAACGCCTCTGGTGATTGTGAGTTAACGGGTTCAATTCCTTGATAACAACAGTTTTTTTGTTGTATTTTTTAAAAATGTATTTTATAAATTTTATTTTATTATTTAATCTTTGTAGTTAAAAAAGTAGTTTATATATATTTTATGATAATGTACAAAACTTGCAAAAGAAAATTCATACTAATATTTTGTTGACAGTGTACTTAACATATGATATAAATTTCGTTAACTATGTACAAAAATTTAATATTTTCTTTCACAGTTAGAACACATTGTCACAATGAGAGAAATATCAGAGAAAAAATTACTGTTTTAACGGTGTTTCAGGTGTATATCCGTCTTTCAGTAAAAATTACAGTTTTTTAAAAGGATAAATTTCTGTTTTATTTATAAATATGACATTAAAAATTAGTTTCTTTGCTTTTAAAAAAACAGTAATTTTTACTGCAAGATAGATACACATCTGAAACACAGTTAAAAACAGTTACTTTTTCTGTGACATTTCTCTCAGTGCAGTGTGAAGCATTTACAATTACATTTCAGAAGTGAGAGGTAGTTTGAATACTCCCCCAAGCGATAACTTTTCAATCTCACGATTCAATTAAGCTAAACTGTAAACGCCTAAAATGATCGTTCAAGTTTATTCACATTTTCATTAATGGTATTGTAAATGTATGCATTATATTGAAAACATGGCTAATATAAATAAAATATTGTTGATGTAAATTACTTTATTTATTTTAAATCTGCAATGGCTTTTCAATTATTATAAACTTCCATTTTATTGAATGTGGACGTTACTTTATCAAGGATGGTAAATGTTGAAATTTTATGAAATAATTGAAAATGGATATAATTTTAATATGACAATCAAATATTAATTTAAACAGATTACAGTAAATTACAATTAACCACTGTTGCATGTCATAAACATTTGTTAAAACAATTCTGCAAATATTAATACATTATGTAAAACTGTTTATATATCTTTAAAATTTTATTATATCGTGTAACAAAATTGTAATAATTTAAATATTTTTTTAATATATTCTTAATTACTGAGCAATATTTACATTTACATTTATACACCCGTTCTAAAATTAAATTGATTAAATGAAAAATTAATCAAAAATTAATGATAAAAAAAAAAAAAAATCATCCAGTATATTTTACTGTAAAATTAATGATAACGGTCAGTTGAGATATAGAATAATTAATATTGTTTTACTACGACTTCCATAATATGAAAACACAATGTTAATTAATTCAGTTCGACGCGAAGTTAATAGATTCACTGTTAAACAAACAGAATGATGGTCTAAGAAAATAATTTTATTCTTAAACCAATTACATGAAATTTAATTCAATTACTCAAAATGAAGATTAAACAACTTCAATATAAACGATTCATATTTACGAATGTTTATATAATTTCACTTATTGATACAAATGCTCGGAGCAATGTTAAAAAGTAAAGTGCAGTTAATAAAATAACGGTATCGCTGGCATCGCTTCATGGAATAGGCCTGGTTAAATTGCATCTTTTTTTCATTCTTTCTATGAAATTTAAAATAGTTTCAATCGCGATTCAACCTGAATGCAGATCGAATCTTTTTCGTTCGGAGCACTTGGGTTATATAGTTATATCAGTTGGTTGTTGAATTTTCTATCGCATCATCTCTGTCAAGTGCAAGCAGACATCCTTTGGATTTCGAGGATAACGTTCGGCTGAACGACAAGCGTCGGTGCTTTCCATCTCTCGATGCTGTTCACACGCAGTCGACTCAACAGATGAAATCCAAATAATTACTTGGAGCACGTAGCGCTATTTCGCAAAATTCGCATGAATTTATCGGCATCGAAATTCTCTAATAATGGCACAATGCCATCTTAAATATCAGACCGTCTTAAACCTGCGATTTAGCAGTTGCAACTGATGAATGATAAAAAATAAAAGGTTCAATTTGTTATGCCATTAATATAATTTTTAAATGTTTCAACGTTTTTTGCACACAAATATTTAATGAAAGTTCACTAGTTTGGCATCATATTTGCAGAATATCAACATTTATTTGTCATTTCAATAACATTTATGAATTAATAATTTTGATAGTTTATCAGAATAATTTTTACTAGAGTTATTAAAATTTACTAATATTATTTGTTAAAATAGTCTATGTATGAAACAATTGTAATTATTATATTTCAATTAGAGTTTTAAATCTAAATTCCATTTAGAATTCCATTAGAATTTTAATGATCAACATATTAAAAGATAGTACGACTACGATTAAAAATGATATTCTATATTTAATAAAAATTGGTATTTCTTTCTTTCAATGCATGCATTTATAGCATGTATATGTATATGTATATGTATATATATATATATGTATATATATATGACATTTGCTTGAGAAATAACAATTTAATATCAAGGCATGGTCGCGAAGATTTTGGAATATAAAAAAAAAATTGAACCAGGCAATTCAACTTTGGCAAAAGGTACGGTTTGTTACTTCTGTTAGTTCCGTTACTGTCTGCGCCTGACAGTGCAATCAATCACTGTCTTTTCAGTAAACACAAAATGCGAGAAAACAAACGGAAGAGATATACTCTTCCTGATTTCTTCAAATTACTATCCCGAGATTGTCTTTTATGTACTTGAACTTACGTAAAATGCCAGAGTTTATGAGACGACTATCAAAGGCAAAGAGATACTATCAACATGTTCATTCATTTGTTTCAATTTTTACAAGCAATTGCATACGAAAAAGAATAAGCAAAAGGCAAATCATATGTGTGCACTTAATAAAAATCTTTTTCAATACAATTCAATGAATATAAATTAAACATTTGTACGTATTGATAAAATGTTGAATAAAATGAAACGCGATATAACATCTGATGAAAACGATAATATAAAAGCATTTAATTGAAAGATATATAAAAATTATATATGTGTAAAAATTACTACGTTAATCATGAATGATTATAATGTTCGTCTAAATACTATTATGATCGAAATAAGTGGAACAAGTTAAATCAAATAAGTAGTGTTTACTTTGAATGTTTGCGAAGGTTTTAGTTCGATTATTTTGCGGTTCGTGTTCGACACGTATCATTTACTACCGCTGCTTAACCGAACTTAGCTGCTGCAGATGTATAAAAACTGATCTTCAATGTAAACATTTCAGGCTTGGAAATGGGGTGAGCAAACCCCAATCCAAATACGTTTCATATAAAATATCGGTCCTATTTATACTGCAGAAAAATAAAATAAATCTTCTATAGAGTAAGAGTGTGTGGTTAAGTATATTTTTTTTCAATTACTGCAATGAATTTCTCTATACAGAATATTTAAAAGCGTCAATTAAAAGAATAATAAAATATTTAGATGTTAGGTTCAAATTTATTTTCAAAAGATAGCTTCCTGAGAAGAGTTGCAGTATGTAAAAACTAATTTAAAAAATCTTAACTTGTTTAACTGTTGAGGTACATTGTGTCTTTCTTAAATTAATATTTATTTTACAATATATTTAAAGATATGTATTATTGATGAGGTTATGTTGACTCTGAGTTGGCCAATAATTGGTATTTCACTTTACTCGACAGAACTACAATATTCATAAACCAGTTTCTCAAAATATAATACTTTTTAATTTACAATACTTTTCCTCCGTGTAATTTGCTCCAAAAGTTATTCAAAAACAAAAGAATAAAACTCAAGTGTAACAATTTTGGTAATGATTGCGAGGGAAAGGTCTGGCGAATTGGCGCGGTTCTCGGCTTAAAAGGTGGCGCGGGCGATCGTCGATTAAGGCGCGTAATGATATATTCGGGGATATAGGCGTTATATAGTTCTTGGGCGAGTGGGTAATCGTTAAACGATTGGGTGCAGCGCGCGATAGAGGCGACCCTTGTATCTGTCCTCGGTTCGGCTGCACGGCCCCCGCGGCCTCATATCCCGAAAAGAGCGAGAGAGGCTCATGCCCCGCGACGGCTCATGCCCATACCCCCCCCCCCCCCCCC
>JABFPN010002496.1:0-22025 GCA_022817305.1 Leptoteleia sp. ZL-2020 | reverse complement strand
CAGTATTTATGGGCCAGAATCTGGACAGTATCTTGTCAGATTTGACTAGGCCAGTTGAACTGGGCAAAGTCTGGCTAGTACCACTTTTGAACTGGACAAAATCTAGTCTAATTTTTACTTGGGTACTTTAATCTAAAAGTCTCTCGGTGCGATTCGAAATGCGCGCGAAAAGTTGCGCGACACGGGCAGTTTTAATTTTGGTCGTATTATTTGGAACGTTATATTCGGCCCCCTGAATATTCCAATTACTCTTCCAAAATGTTCGGCATGTTCCGGGGAGAAATTCGCGATTTGACCTTTTCACTTTCACCCCTCCCCCCCACCTTTCTTTAAAATATTGCAAATATTTTTACCGCATTTCTCGATTTGAATATAATATTAAACCGCTTTACACAATTTTCCTTTTCAATTCGAGTAATCCGAATAATCATGGTCGGGACGTTCGAACACTAAATGTTCACGCTTTGCGCTTGAAAATTGAAATTGAATTGAAAAAAGGAGCGAGGGAGAGAGAGAGAGAGGGAAATGAGGGATAAGGTTGTTGCGAGGAGGAAAGAAGAAATAAAAAAAAATAAAAAGAAACAAACGACGAATCACGGCCGTCGGTGATAACTTAAACACGAGCGCGAATATATCGCAAACATTGTAATATTTTGTTATCTAGGTCATCAGACGACCCGGTGCAGTTCGGTTCAATATGGAACTGGATTATGGATCGTGCACAACGAACGAACTCATTATATGTTTAATACTTCCACGAGGGATCCAATTTTACTTTTATTTCGCGCAATTAATCCCGCTCCTTTTTTTTTTTTTTTTCGGGGCACCGGCTCGCCCTTTTCTTATCAAGCCACCCTCGAATTCGACTTATTTCAATCATCGGCTGCGCTGCGAATTTAGGTCGTCATTCAATTTGACCCTTCGGTACTCGCGCACGAGTTACGAGCGAAAAGCCAAAAAAATTTTGACTCCCCGCGAAGGAAAGATTATTTCTCATATCTGTCGCGCGCGCGCACACACTCGGAAAAAGATTTATTTGACGGAAGATGGAAACACTTGATTTGAAATGGAATATGTTTCGGTACTGCGTTAAGAGTGTCGCAGCGTTTCTTGGTACGAGAATAAAGGTGCTATTCAACGAAATACTCGATATAGTTTTGGTATGGAAATCCTTGGCGCAATTTGACTTTTCATAATATTGCGATACTTTTTGTTGTGTAGTCAAAATCATATTTTAAATTTACCGCGGAAATGTTTTAATGCTCGCTTTCGCACTGGAAAAGCTTTCATTTTAAAACTGTTTTATCGATTTGAAAAGTGAGATTTTGGAAAAGAAAAAATTTTCCAATATAGAAATGTCAATAGTATTTTTATAGAAATGTCTAATTTTTCTAGAAATCAAGAGAAGTGACATATTTTTGGAATTTGATATTGGAATTATTTATTAACGAATTTAATTTTCTCATAAGGAGCAGGATTCGAACCCCAATAGACAATTTATAAATCTATTCAAATAATAAAGTATTTATTCTGAGTGATTTATTGGAATAAATACTTTAATTTAGTATATCTTTCATCATAATAAGTATAGTCATAAAATTTTTTTTCTGATCTTCGGCTTTTACTTAAAACTTAAAAATAATCATAATTTCGTACGAAAAAAAATTATTTAGCCTAGATCTGTCTCCGAAACTGAAACCGAAATGATAATTTCGTGCTAATCCGTTCGCGATCGCATGATAATTGACGCGCGATGTCATTTTATGCCGGTTTTGTCGTGACCGCGAAACATTTCCGCTGCCACGAAGCAATTGTCCTTTTGTCGCGATAAAAAATCGCGTCGAAGTACTTCGCCCGGACGAAATATAATGGTCTTGTTCGGCGCCTTTTTTTTTATCTCGTTTATTCCTCAGTATTTCATCATTATTGTTATTGTTTATTATATATTTTTTTTTTTTTTTGATTTTTGAACTTTTTTTCTCGTAGTTTTGTTGAAACATTATTTAACAGCCCTTCGCAAAATGTAATATGGGTTTTTAACATTTATAATAATACATTTAAGTAAAATCGAACACATTGGATCTACTTGGACGAAACGCGGTCCAAAATGCGACGTGAAATTCAAGGTAAAGACACCACTTGTGGATTCCAGCGTTCTCAGTCAATTGAATTACGTAATACTGACGAGGAAATGCAGTCGAGAATGCGAAAAGAATTCGAGTTTGAGCAAACGTGTGGGTGCGCGATCGTGTTACATATATATATATATATATATTTTTTTAAATTTTTTCCTTTTTTTTTCCGACACATTTGTCTCTCTTTTCTGTCCCATCATTTTCCGTCCTTCTTCCGTCCATCCCTTTCGTGCGTGACTTTTTCATTATAATCTCATTGTGGAATTATCGTTTTCTTTCCCCCCTTTTTTCCCCCCGTTTTCCCTTTTACGCCGCGGCATTTTGCCTCGCGCAACGTAACTCCGCCGTTAAATAATGTACCACTTTTATCTTTGAAATATTTTCTCCTTAGTATATATTATTAGCGCTTTAATATCACTAATGCGTTATTAACTTTGCATTAATGACATTACGTATGCAAAACATCGTTACCGTGATAACGTAACGCGATATCGCGTAATTAGAAAGATTTTACAGCTCTGACATTGCGACGTAATGTATTAACGCGCACCAAAGGGACGTGAAATTGAACAATTATCTTTGCGCCGAAATTTGTCATTTTCGCGCGGCCAAAACTGGATCGTTGAATCGTAAATTTGTCAAGCGGGGCCTTTTTTTTTCGTGCAATTGTGCACCAAACACTTTTCGGCAGTTTTTAAATGCAATATATTTTCATCTTTATTGTTGTTTGTTATTGTTAATTTTATATTTTAGTTAGTGAATTTCGCGTCTTCGATGATTGACGAAAATTGTTTAATTATTTATAATAGGAGATAATGGAAAGTATTGATTATGAGACTTGGATGGCAAATAAGTCTTGGATTACATTTACAATTTTATTCCGGCAAATTTTAGCAATATTTATTTAAATAATAATCATTAACAATTTTATATTGAAAAATTTAACCTGGACTTTTTAATGTGGCGTATCGTTTATCAATTAAAGTTAATTTTGCCAATCAATTAGTGTTGCTAAAATGGAAAAACAGTTAAGTTTAAAAATCAAAATAGTATCATTTATGAACGCAATTTTTGTGTTATAATTATTTTGGGGAAAAATTATATTTCAATTTTTTAATACCTTCTGAAATACTACTATTTTCTTAGTGTATTTGATTTTGAATTTCGTCAAATCAATCGATCGTAATATCCTCGTTTTTCTGTCTCAAATCTTTGAATTTAAGTTGTCCATAATAAATGACTTCGTTATATTATTGTAATATAATAATAATAATAATAACAATAATAATGCAGTTTATTCGGGACAAAAATTGGAATAAAAAGGAACGTAAAAAGTCATTGGCTTATCCGTTGGGATTCATTAGCGTTCGGAAAGTGAGCTTGAACACGAAAACTTGGCATCTGTTGTGTCCGCAAGTCGTGCCTTCAGCCGAAACACAGTGTGGGTCGCGGGCGATGATAAATATCGAAAAGTCGAAGTCAAAGTTGAAAATGCGTGCATTAGACGATGCTCGTTTATTGCTGTGGCTGTTTCATTGTATAATTTATTATCTTATATTATACCCGGTGCGCAGGCGCGCCCATAGTCGTTTGATTAACATTCCGACGGCAAAACACATAATACGGTATAACGCTTTATATATAACTCGTAGTGTACGAACATTTCAACGTTTGATATTAATTCGCGTGTTTGCCTATTCCTTTGTAACGCCTCGCATTTTCCCATCCTTGCCAACGGTCAATTGGAAAAAGCGCCGCGCGACGCTTTGCGCAATCGTTGCGCAAACCCGTTGCGCCACGCTCCAGCGCCGGCGCGCGGTCTCGTCCAATGCGCGGAAGACGAAAGAATTCATTTGATGCCGATAGATGGGCAATTCGTTTATTTGTTCTCGGCAGTGCGACATTTAAGTTCCCAATAACATTTATTTTATTTTATTTTATTTATTTATTTGTTTCTTCTTCTTCTTTTTTCTTTTTTTTTTTGCTTTTTGCGCAAACCCCCGAGTGATTGGCGGCAAAAAATTGCGGTCCCGCATTGAACACATTTTTATCGGTAAAATTTTGAATTTGAACGTGATAAGTGGGACATTTTTTCGGGCACGATTAAATTTCCAAATTCTATATCTTTTTTTATTATTATTATTATTATTTTTTTTTTTTTTGCTCTTTTATAGAGAATTTGAAGGATAGTGATACCGAATTTGGGAATTTGCGAAATGCAGCCAATATCTTCAACAATGTTATACCTCTTTTCTTCACTTTTTGATTATTATCATAGTTTTTGCTTTCGAACTCGTCGCGTTCGTCTTTTGAAGTGCAAACACGTTGGAAATCTCACTGCACTTGGCCCGAGACAAAATGCTAAAACTCATCGTCATCGAGGGGGTCTCGGGGACACGCATTTTTCGCCACCAACCACAAAGTATTGGTATCCATAATCGACCAAGCCCCCAAGCTATTGTCTGATTTCGGTTAATCGATTTTCGACATTTAAATGCGACATTTAAAAGACGGCAATATTTGTATCTTTATTGTTTTCGAAGTTGGAATGAAACTTTTAGCACCAAAACGTTTTGCCACAAAAAATGTCGAGATTCAAAAATGGTGACTAAACGGATTTCTTCTTTCTTGAGTTGACTTTTGCATGTTTTCTTTTTTTTTTTTTCCTTCCATTGTTACGCTGAAGTTTGAGTATGTCGAAGTATTATTTCGTGATAGTGTTTCGGAGTCGTTTGACGTTGTTTTGATGGATGATCGGTGGTTGTTATAATTACCGTCATACTGTAGTAACACTTATTACGTTGAGTAGTGACAACTACTATGTTCCATATGCAGGATAATTAAGCATTTGCCGCGTTCAAGAGTCAGTCGATGAGTCTACGTTGACTGATGTTAACGATGTTTGCGATGTTGTCGCAACATCGCTGGTTGCAGAGTCGATGATGACACCTGTATGATTCGCCTGAAATCAATATTTTCACGTGTTAGAACTCGGTGGGATAATCGGCAATCTGTGTGCTTGTAAATTAAAATGGTAAATTGCCTATTAAACTCTTATACCTATATCATGCATTTAGAGTACATACACACATATTCAGAGAATAATATATATATATATATGTATATAAGAATAAATAAAAATACTTTAGTTTGTTTTTTCGACAAGTATAGTATAGCTCAGTTAATGTCCCTGTTAAAAAAAATCTAGCTGGGATCCTATATAGGAATTTGGCACTGGAAATCAGCTATGTTCCGAGGTAGTTACAGGATTTTGCCTAGTTTCCTAGCTGGGGTCCTAGGTCGGAATTTAGGATCAGAGATCAACTAGTTTTTGACCTAGGATCCCAGCTAGGAAACTAGACAAAATCCTATAACTATCTAGGAACCTACCTAGGAAACTAGCTGATTTACAGTACCAAATTCCTATGTAGAATCCCAGCTAGATTTCTTTAACAGGGGAATCTAAGAGGAAAAGTTATATCAATTACTCAACAACGGTTGATTGAACTAAAAAAATATTAGTTGTAACATTATTATTTATCGTTAACTTTATATTGATTAGATTCAATAATACCATCGATTGTTTTGTAAACAAATGTTATTAAATTTTTCCTTTAAATTTGCTTATAAATAATAGATTTGCACACAATTCGACATTAAAAAAGAATTATGTAAAATAAAGAGAACGTTAAGGGAAGGAACGCATTATGCGGTTGTTACGTAAAACAAAGAAAGCATTAAGAAAAAGGAGCGCGTTATACATTTTTATGGGCGTCAAACAATGTCGTTTTAAGGATATTGATGCACGCTCGTGGTATACGCGAACACTCTAATGGTCATCGTATGATTGATGCTCCGAATAAAACAACATAAAGATTCAGTTAATATATCGTTGGAAAACGAAACTCAACATCTTCAATCTTCATATCAAACAAATATTCGCGACTGCAAAAACATTTCGCCAAAAAGTATTGAAACGCAAATTTATGACAAAACCTTGCGCCCTCGATGGGGCCGAGTCTAAGCCGGCGAGAAAAATTTAAAATTCATTAAATCAAAACATTTAAATCAGTCGCGACGCCGAAAAAGCTCGACAACGTCGACGCCGAATAAACGGAGCACCTTTGAAGCGCCATATCAATAACAAACAAATAGTATCCCCTTTCCTTTCCTTACGCGTCCTTTAACATTCAAAAACTGCAACTACAAACGAAAAATAACAAGAAAAAAGAAAACAAAAAAAAAAAAAAAAAAAAAAAAAAAGAGGATGACTGGAAATCAATAAGCGAAACCCGCGGTATGATACAGAACGCCCTCCATAGCCCTCACCTTGGCGCGTGTCCTCCAGCGAACCCCATAGTGGATGGTTGGGTAAATAGCTTATTGGTTAAAAAGCTCAAATTTTCTAAACGACGCGAGAACGCCGAAGGTTAGCCCACGCCTGCCCTTCCGTTTCGCTCGTTGGATTAAATTGTATTGTGACGATCGTAGCGGCTCATAATCGCTGAGACAAATACAGACGACAGACACACAGCGAGATACAGCGAAATTGAACAATCGAACAACAGAAAAACTGTCCCGGTTTATCGAAACTTTATAACTGTCCGGTGGGTCGGGGCGGCCTTACGCCCCAACCAGCGGACATCCCCATCCAATTGTCTCTAAGCTAACCAACATAATCGAACGTCCTCAAGCTTAATAATTGCCTTCGCAACAATAATAATAACCCTTATCATCATCGCGATCAATCATCGCAATTGTAATGATTATGATTATCATTGTCGTGGTGGTTATCGTTTGAAGAGCGAGGAGTGCGGGCCCGTCCCTTAGACCCCGGTGTGGTTGAAGATGTAAGAGACGTTGCTGTCCTGGTGGGACAGGTGGACCCCCGAATGGAAGGCGGCCCGTTTCGTCGATGAGTTGTTGACGTAGTACGAGGACTTGCGCATGCTGGTGGACGTGGACATGACCGCGACCGTCTCGTAGTAGCGGAGCTTGCCGCAGCACTGGCCGCTCTTCAAGATGGCCACGAAGCCCCGCCGGTACTTCTTATTGAAGAAGGCGTACAGGATGGGGTTGATGCAGGAGTTGCTGGAGCCCAGCCACTGGGCTATCGGGGTGGCCACCCTCAGCACCTCGTCCTCCCACTCGGCGATGTCGCCGCCCAGCTTGATCCGGGCGAAGATCACGTAGAGGGGCAGCCAGGATAGTACGAAGATGATGACTACAACCACCAGCATCTTTACCACCTTCACCTTCGACATCTGCTGCATCCGGTCCATCTGGTCGTCCTTGGTGTCGCTGGGTATGTGCCGGCGCGACACCTTGATCCAGATCAGCACGTAGCACATGGAGATCAGGATCATCGGCAGCACGTAGCAGAGCATCAGGTTGCCGATCAGGAAGAAGAGGGAGTCGTCTTCCGGCCGGGGCCATCGTGCGATGCAGAGCCGCAGGTCCGGGTCGTCGCTGTACATGGTCACCAGGTCGAAGAACAGCAGCCAGGGCGACGTGCTGGTCAGCGCCACGAACCATATCACCACGATCATCATGCGCGCCCGGCGCTTCGTAATCTGGCACTTGAGTGGCCACCAGATGGCCAGGAACCTGCAACAAACGAGAGGTCGAGTGTTACACTGAGGGAAACGTTTCGTCCATTTCGGATTCATATTATAAGTTAGACTAATATGGAATTGTTTAGGGAAAAGGCATATGATTTGGCGGCGTACAACGAGACCAGAACGTTCTAGTTTGCTTTCACGCACACTAATATAAATTTTCCTACGATTGTCATACCAAGTATGTTGAAGACATACCTTCTAGTGTTTTGGGAAGGTATTGTTTATAGTGATTGCTATTTTACCATATTATTACAGTAAAATTTTATGGACGATATAGTAAAATTTAATATTAAGTATGGTAACATACAACCACCATAAATTCAGACAGTTTTAAGCGATATCTTTCCAATACCAGAAAATATAGTAATTTTTAATATAACTATCTCTTAGTATAATGTTTGGTTGCTGGGACTCGTCAACTAATCAGGTTGAAATAAAATCTTGACATATATTTGTATGGATTGAAAATGATTACACTTTCATTAGATCACATTAGAGTTTTAATGCTTCAAGACTGTTAACATTAGAAACTTATTTCAGTCAGTCAAGATAGGTAAAAATATCGTTCTATCAATAAGTCACTACCGTTCAAGTTTCTAATCTATTGCAATATATAAAGCATTTATGCAACGAATAATCAATAATATATTTAATTTCCATCTTCAAATTGATATTCGCAGTTCAATTTCTTATCATTGTACGTGTTCAGATCGTGATTTTTGAAAAATAAGATTGATCTTGTTACACACTTTCATTAAATTTTCAATCTGTTTTAATTTATCTCTGCTTACTGGGGATGTAACGGAAATAGATGTACTCAATGTGAACAATTTTTAAATCAATTTCACTGTAAAATTTAGAATCGAAGCCTTGTATCATTAACCAAGATATTATTAATAAACATACATTTGTTACATTTTTCATTGTAACAGTTGTAGTGAGTTTAAGCTTTAGTGACTTATTATACTTTATGATATAATATATATGATACTTTATGATATTGCTCACATGGGGTTTGTCAGCTATTAGTACCCAATATATATTTTAGTTTTTTTATACTATACATAATAAAAGGGATATTTTATAATTTAAACAATTTTTGTAATTATAATGCAAAAAAATAGGTTAATTCTTAAACGTATATCATTCTGTGAAATAATGAGATAGAATTATATTGAAAATAAAATAGCTCGGTTAGATAAGAGTTAACCTGGATTATTATTTATACCACTCTTAAACTAAGTAATTCGGGTAATGAAGATTTTTTACAGCTAGCATAAAACCAAGTTCATATATTGTCAAGAAGGTTATATTTGTCGCCAAGAAAATATATTTCTTCCTTTAATATTATCTTGAATCTTAATTTCCTAATCCGGTAGTTGGGCGTTTTAATTATTTTTCAAGTTTTACTAATATAATAATTTATTTTAACTAAAATAAATGAAAAATTGATAATATGATGGAAAAAGTGCAAATTTATTATTTTTGTGCAGAATATTAATTTATTGTTTATTTCTATTTTATAAAATCCGAATCTAATTTTCACAGGATTTTAAATTTTAAAAGTAAAAGATTGACACATATTTTTGAGAAAATATTATACTTTTTGCAGTTATATATATATATAAAAAATGTTCTGAAATATATGATGACCTATTGGTACTAATAATAATGAAATTAAAGGCAAATCACTTCATTAGTCAAAGATAATATTTAGAAAGATTTAAATACTTCCTTATTAAATTTATTAATAATACAATATTTTTGGAATATGATGAATTATTCCGAAATTCACTGAGCTTAAAAGGAAATAATGTTATTATCATAATCGACAACCGTATTATAATATCCTCAAAACGATAATAATTTACATTATCATTTCCATGATGACTCTAGAATATGATCCTGTTACATTATAATGACAGCAATTTGAAAACATCTTAAACCTTCTCGCAAGTTATACGAGGTTCTTGTAATATCTTACAAACAATTATTTATTAACGAATTTATTGGGAAAATCATAGCGTGCGTAATTTTAATGTTTACCTTAATTAAAAATGTTGAATTTTAATACAACATAATTGATCAATACATCAATCACTAAATTAATTAGCGTCAAATATTTAAGCAATGCGAAATGTTTGGCAATGCATCTATAAGTTCAATATTTATCTGACATTTTACGACATCAAATACTTAATAAAATGTTATATCTTAGAGAAAATATGTGTTGTGTTGCAATTATAATTCGCATACGGTGAAAATTTTGTTTGCGTATTGTCGAACACAGTTTACGTAATCGATAAAGTAATACTAGCTTTTATATCAATGTTCTTATTTATAATAAATGAATTTAAAAATAATAACTTTTATTCCAATTTAAATAACTTTTACATTGATATAATTTTCCTAATTAATGCCATATCACAATATGAGTAGAGTACAGTCATTTTTAATTCAAACTTTTTTCCAATACGAAAATAATTCAACGATCACTGTTATAATTTATGACAGACATAGGATAAATTGCTTATCTTATTATTGTTCGTATATAAAAAATTAAATAAAACTTAGAAACTTACAGTAAATCACATTATTTTTTATAATTCTTCTCACAATTTTATGGCAATAACGAATTTCGTATCCGTCAAATGCATTCTATATTCCATATCCGATACATATATGTGAATTCTTATATCCGTCTAAATTACCCAAGGCGTGTAACATAAACGAGCATGTGCTCGAAGTGGCAACACTTTTATCTCTCGCGCGCTACTATAAATCAATTCGTATAATAAGTTATTTCAAACTGAGAAACGTTTTATCCCGCGCGATCATTTAATATCAACGTGTAATATAACAAATTGTATGATTCATAAATTTCAATCGCGTATTGCCAAATAGTACATTTGTGTGCGCGCGACTCATGACTAATTTCATTCCACTCAGCGACAAATCGGGGGACTTTTTCTGGGATATATGCGTAATTATATTTCTCGTTATTAAATAGAACTCGTTACCAATCAATCGCGTTCTTTACCACTATTGTAAGCTGCCAAGATCTTTTCATATTGACAATACAGTTTCACGAAGAACAACGTTTTTTTAGTCAGTCGAGTAGACCAGTGGTAAAGGGTGCGACTGTTGATTCTGAGGTAATAAGTTCAATTCCTTGGTAGGAATATTTTTCTTTAATATTATTATTTAAAATTGATTTTATAAATTTATTTATATCATATATAGTTATGCTATATAAGGAGAACTTGTAAATTTACACACGTATATGGTTGAATTGTTGTAAAATATAGTATAGCAATTACTAATGTATTTCTCAAAGTGTGCCATTTCAATAATTATAATTTATTAAAACGTCGAAAGTCGTTTCGAAATATGTCGAAAGTTTAATTCTCAAGCCGAGGCGGATGGCTGGGTTCTTTACATAAAATATACAGAAAAGTGCCACCTGATAAGGCTTACGAATTAAACTGCATGCACGCCCGGATCTTCTTTGCTGCAGGAGTCCAACTTATGAAGTTTGCAAAATTTAATTTTCACAGCCCAACTGCGAAATTATTTATCAAACGACTTTTGCCTTCATAAATCGATTCGAGTTGGGTCAATTATAAGGCCAAAAAATTATTTTGTTTCTAAAGGAAGGAAAAACATATCTATCTATAAATGAATTTTGTATTTCCTTATATGAAATTGTTAAAACATATATGGATCAAATATGGACCATATATGTTTCATTTTTACTAGGGTCTTTTTATAAGGTATAATCATTTTTGTTCCAACTATTTTTCCGCGCGTTTTTGCACTTTCGCCTAAGATGACATAACCGTCCAAATGCAAGAGTCAATCACAAATTATTTAATACCTCCGTCCGCGTGTAATTGCGATATTTATATACGCCAAGTGTTGAACTCCCCTTTCACACCGCTGACATTCAAATGGCGCCGATGACCAGTCTATACATAGATCTCGATTTATACTAATTGTCCTTCGACTAAGCACGACGAATTGGTGTAATCAAATTACACAACATTATATTACATTATAACAATCAATTTGTGATCGCGCGTCTTTGCAAACAACGCCCGATCACACTGCCATAATGTGTCCCTTTTACCTAACAGCCGACGAATATTTACGACGTCCATTAAATTATGAGAAACCCGGCTTCCTCATTCGCCTATACCGTTGGATCATAATTGTTTGACGAAATTACCGAACAAGTGCTCATATTTGTGGCCGACCATTATCCCATTGCTTTAATGTCTAATTAATATGGAAAATTTATCGCAAGACGGCAGACGCTTCACGAGGGATCCCACGTAATCCCATTGTTCCCTCGTTGAATTTACCGAAAACTGTTAAATTTCGATTAATTTCAACACAAAACCTGAAATCCTCCCTTGGACAAAGAAATTATCATTGAAGATTATCAATGTTCCCTGCGGGATAGGGGAGGGTGGGAGGGGAGCAATGAAAACGACAGTTTTAATTAAAATACAAATTTATTAAAATTCCGCACAGATGATGAATAGGGGGATTTGAAATGGGAGGGGGGGGGGAGTTATCGGATGAGAAATTTGGTAGGTGATGCCGAATCGGTGTGTGAGTTTCGATGATGTTCCGAAAGAGCAATTTGGGCCGCAGTATCCAGAAAAAAAAGGGATGAATTCTTCTTTGTTGGTGTTTAAACGCGACGTCGACTTCCGAATTGTGACGCGCGTGCTACGAAGATTGATTTCTCAAGGGTGGGTGGGACAATTTCGTCTCATTTTTCGGGGAGTTTTTTTCTTTCCGTCGCTTTTTAGTCGGGGGCGTTATTAACCATGAAGGCCGTACAAGCCATGACCATGAACTGGGAGGATGGTTTTGGTAACGATTGGAGCGGCGTGGACGACTGGGGCGACTGGCTGGTGAACGACATGGGCTGGGGCAACGTGGGCGTGAGAGATCACATTTGGCGCGTGAATTGGTCCAACTCCATGGTCCCAGACGTATCCGGTCAAGCCACCTGGGGCAGCGACGGCGACGGCCAAAATGGCGGCGAAGAGAGCCTAAACGGTCGACAAATTAGTGAATGGTTATTCAGAGGAAGAAGCTGTGAAATTGGGACAGGAAGAATTTTAGATTGGGACAGGAGTACTGTGCATCTTCGACAATTCAAAAGCTTCAGTTTATTTCATATTCCATTGCTTTGTAGTTACTTTTAGAATTATTTTCAAGTATCTTCGTTGGGAAAATGATGATTCTGGTTAGATATTCGATTAGTCTCAGCTTGAACAATTTTTTCCGACCAAGCAATTTCTTAATTTCATAAAAAAAAATTGGTAGTTTAACCGTTTTTTTGTTACTAAAATTCCTGGTTGAAACAAGGTATTTCTTTTACTGACTGATGGCAAAAGAGTGATTAAATGTTAAGGATACAGTAGTTACAATTATTGCCAGATTCGTCATAAGTATTCAATTGAAAAGGTAGAATATATATCAAATTTTTATATATATATATATATTATAGGAAAACTAAGCCATCGTAATTGATTTTCTTTTGCAATTTAATTAATCTTTTGTAGGGTTTTGCTTTCTTAGCAAATATTGCCCATTTCAATATCTTTTTCCCTCAAAGTAGTTACAAAATTGAAATTTCAATAGTTCCATTTAAAATAGTTCACTTTACTAAAATGTTCTTAGTGCATCCTTATTTCATTAAGTATTATATATTAATCAAAAAGACAAGTTGTAATTCAAATGAAACGAATGTCAAACGAAAAGTTTCAATTTCACCCTGCAACGGTAATTAATTTGACCGTTTATAAATTTATTGTTTTTATTTTCCTAAATATTTCGCGAAAACAATAGATAAATTTTCGTCACGAAATGTTGCGAAAAAGGAATTTCGTGCGATTAATTACGACGTGCGTTGCCCCGGCTCGCGAATAAAAAAAGTCCTTTCCGAAAGAATTCGCGCATTGGTTGGCCTTTACGGCAAATCCGCGCTACATGCAAGATAAACCGCATATTGCATCATCCATTCTCTTGCGCGATTTTTGCGGCCGGCACCGTGTGATAATACGAATTACAAAAAGGCACGCGAATGTTTATCGCCGATATTCATCAGGACTGACACGGCCAATAGAGTCTTTTTTTTTTTTGCCCCACCCCTCTTACCCCGTTTTCCCTCCAACCCCTCCCGGGTTCTCGGTCCGTATTTACATTTTGCGGACGCGCAATTTAACGGGCGCACGTCAACCCCGGGCAAATTGCCGGGAACGTATTCTAATCACAGTATTTTCGAAAATTGATATTCAGCGGGGCGATCAAAAATGTTTCGCGAAACGTCGAGGGTAAAAGTCGGCCGCTGAATCGGATTACACGGAGGTGACACACGAGACGGGCGTTGCATTCGTAATGCAAATTTGCGCGTGGGGGGGGGGGGGTGCAAAAAGAAATAGGCGAAAAGTCGGCGGTTTCGCCGGATCGAACGATTTTTGCCCGGCTTCGAACCCGCAAATTTAATCTCATTTAAATTACTCGACACTTGTGCTCTTATAGTTTTGAATTGTCAAACGATTTCGATCGCAATTTGTTATTTAAATTGGTTCTTTTGGGGGCGGGGGGTTCGAAATAAAAGTTTGTAATTATAGAGAGGTGATATTCGCGGAGAAAAAAAGTTATATTAAATGTGAAGAGTATAAAGTAATTAGATGGAAAAAATAATGAAAATGAACAAAAGTTAGGATATATCAAAGAATTTATGCAGAATTTATAAGTTAATTTTGTATCAATTTTTTGGCTATATTTTATACCGAGAGAAATTTATTAATAGTTGCTACTATATTTTATAATAATTCTGGCAGTATTGCTTATAACAGGATATAGTATTTTTTAAAAAAAATATTAGACAAAATGTGACTTGGGGATAGACGAAGAACAATATTTCATCCCTTATTAATGACATTTTTATCTAATATTTCTTATTTAACAAATTTTATTAATGCCTGATTTTTGTTATCAAATATATACTAGCAACTGTTTCAAATTAATGCTTTAAATCTGCGTATCTGTTTCGGCCGTTAATGAAAACATGGCTTGAGGAAAACCGTAAAATCGGCGGGAAATTTGAAGTTCAAAGGAAAGATCGTAACAGAGGTAACGGTTAACCGGCGAGAACTTTTGTTCCAATCGAGTTTTCAGGGCTCGCACGTGTTCCTGCAATTCTTCTGGCCTGTTCACTCGATACCCGATACCCGATACCATTGGAGTGAACGTATTCCATCTGACCCGCGACTCGTTGAACCGTGCAAATCGTGGCAGAAATTCAGCGTATAAACGAACGTTTATTTCGCATTGTCATCTAACGCGAAATTATAGATCCGAGTCGATACGTTGTGCAAACCGCGGCGCCGTTAATCGATCGCGATCGGCGTAACGTTACCACGCCGTTAATTAGCTCGAAAAAAAAAAAAAAAAAACAATCGCCGATAGACTTTTGACGCGCTCGTGACGTAATGTGACATTTATTACCCCCCTGTTACAAATGTGATACCGCTTTTTACCGTTTATTAAACGACGGTAACGCGCGCGTGCATAAATTAAATCGTTTTTCCGTTGCGCAAGTTTTATTGAGCGCCGAACTATGCGAGGTATTTGGATAAACTATTGACAGCTTATGACCGCGCGGTTTATTAGTTGATATTTAAAAAACGCGCCAACGAACGGTCCGTAAAGCACTGCATTGTTTCGCCCCCCCCCCCCTGTTTTTGCACTTTTCCGACACTTTTCCAGTCGGGAAAAAAGGTGGACGAGTAAATAACGCGCTTTTCACAATGACGGCATTCGTCGACGAGCCAAGGAAATTTCATAACAAAGTTTTATTAAATTTGGCAAAAGCACTCGCAGTCGAGTTTTTCAAACTTCCAGAAACGTTAATCTTCGCTTTAAGTACCGGGATTATGTTTTGCACTCTTTTTTTTATTAACGGCAATTTTGAGCCGCGCGATAGCGTATCGAGGAGCCAAGTTAACCGAAACAGTTCTTATTAAAGGGAAGTAGCGTTGCGCACTGGGAAAAGTTTCCGGTTTACATGTAAAGAATTAAGTTTTGTACCTTCCCTTGTTTTTTTTTTTTTTAGTAACAACAATTTTTCGTTACGCGTTAGTGTTTCGCGAAGTCAAGTTGATTAAAAAGGTATTCTTATTAAAGCAAAAAGTTCACCTTTGGATTAAAATCGAAACTGCTTGGTCTTGATATGAAAAATATTACTTTTATCACTTTTTTTACCGTGAGAATCCTTTTTTCGGACTCCCAACACTTGGTTTATTTATGCATGTATAACATTAATAAAGCAATTGTTAAATTTCTTTGAGTTTAAAACGAGAATATTTGCGTGAATTTTTGCGAAGTTGAGGTATGGGAGTGCGTTATTTTTCGGTGAGTTAAAAGCGTGGAAAGAGGTGTTAGGCGAATTGGAATAAATATTGTTCGCTCTTATTTGCTTACCAACTTGAACATGTTGATTGTTTGTTGTAGTTTACTATTCGGAAGATAGTAAGTCTATGCTGGAGCCACGCATCCACGTCGTTTTATACCGAGTTACATTTTTAAAAATTGAATCGTGACGTCGGGATAAATTTGGTCACGTGGTCGCAAAACGCACGAAGACAATCGACGAGCTGCCGATCGCTTTCGCAGGGATGGGGGGGCCGGCCCGACCAATCGGAAGTAATTGTCGCGCTCCCCACCAGGGGCCGGTGGCGAGCCTCGCTCTTTCGACCATTGACTGCGATGCCGTTTCGTAATAATTATTCTTTCCGACCCCTCGCTGTTGTGTTGTTATGCTCGCATTAGCATGTATGAGTTTTGCGCGATTTTAATATTAACGCGTATATATTTTACATAGTGATACCCGCCGGTATGGACGGGAGTTGTCACAATTAGTTATGTAATAGAATGGCCCAGAAATGTTTTTCTGGTGCGAATGGTGGTTGATATTTTATCACTTATGTGCAAACTGAAAAGTGTAATATTAATTAAATAAGTCGCATATTAATTTATATATATATATATTTTTTTAGTTTTGCTCTTAGTTGTTAAATCATGATTCTTTGAGGATATTTACATTTTTTTAATGAGAACTTTTTGCATTGTTTATTGCAAATTTGAATATTGATAAACTAATTAGTAAATTAAGAACCAATGAAGTAAAATAATAATAATAATAATAATAATAATAATAATTAGTTGTTCTAAAATGTCACAAACCACCAACTATTAATAAATTAAAATTGAATATAAATAATATATAGTTTTTGAGACTTTTAATTACCACAGCATTCTTATCACAGCAAATCTTTTACCTGAGAATACTTGGTAAATGTCAAAAAACGGAAAAATTCGCTTAGAAAGTAACGCGCGTGAAAATTGGGTATCGCGAAAACTTAAACTAGCTTTTTCAATGAATAATCATTTATCATTAATTATACACCGCACAATAAAGTTTAGCTGTTTACCTGTACACAAAAATTAACATATGTCAGCAATCCTTTTGATTTTGTCTGGAAGTTTTAGTGCAGATAGTCATTAAAATAATAATATATATTACAGTTTAATATATTCTAATCTACAGTTTTCCACGTTTTCTCAAAGAATCATATACATTATATTTAAAATTAATTAATTCAAAATTGATTCATTCATCGTTATGAGAGAATGAAAAGAGAGAAAGAAAAAGTACTAATTTTATGAATTTGGCAAATATTATTTCAAAAGTTTCGTAATATGGCTGCCATATTTGCACGATATCGACGTTTATTTGACAATTTAATACAATTTGTAAAATGTTAATCGGATTATTAGAATATAATAATACATTGTCCGTGAGGGGAGATATTAATAATTGCAAAAATAATTTGTACCATTTGACGTTTTCTCGATAACATTTAATTAAATGGTTTTATAATTATTTTCATAACGCAAAAATACTTACTGGCATGCTATTACTTGTTAATAAATGGTTTATGAAATAGTGACTTTTGTTGAAATATTGCTCTTCGATTTATTTGATTTAAATCAACAAAATTAACAAAGCTGCCAATGTAAATTTGTTGTTTAGTACGACTCTTGTTAAATTTGAACAAAATATATAATAAATAAAATGATTGATTAATTATTATTACAAATATTGTACACATATAATTAATGATAGTTTTGCTATCGCATTTTATTAAACGTAAATATTTCTTTTAACTACCAACATTAATGTGAATTCAATTCAATCGATGCTCAATCAAGACATTTTTAATAAAAAAAAAATTTAAGTATCCTTCCTTCAATGATAATAGCGGACAATTAGATTACGAATATTACTTATCTACCACTTCTCTCTCTCCGACCACACCGCGAGGTATAATTAACGTCGTATCCAGTTAATTATCAATTATCATCAATTAATAACGAGTACAACGAGAAATTAATCCCAATTAATAGAACGATTTATCGTAGGGAAACGAAATGGATTTATATTTTTCTTCGTTCCGGCCATTTTTTTTTTTTTTTTCAAACGGCATTGTTTATGTTACAAAATAATTACGTTCAGCGATTGAAACGAGTGGCAACAAATCATTCTCGCAAATGCACCTCATAGTTTCGCAACGCGCCGCGGCGGATAAGATATAAACGTTAGGAACGCTGGGAGCATACGCGAGTAGGATTTGGATAAATGCGCGCTTTCGACAAAACGCCGCGCGGATGCATTGGGAGTCGCGTCGCAAGTGGGCGTCGCGTACCGTAACATCGAGCCAACTTTGAGGCGAGTCGCGCGGCCCGCCACTCCGCACGCTCTTATCTTTCATTATGCACGCGCGAGTTGCGCGCAAAGTGTCAATGCCATTGGGTTAACACACATAACTTCTCTTGTTATTATTCTCTTATTAATTATTGTATTTCATTGGATTGCGACACAGCCGATGACTACCCGGTGGAACACGAGACCGCGATATCACATCGCACGATATCGCTTGGACGTGTTAGATTATCGATATGCTAATCGATAGCGCGCTTAGATCCGATGTGCAGATCTCTCTCTCTCTCTCTCTCTCTCGCGGGATGGAAATTATTACTTTATTGCCTCGAGTAAAAATTTTAATGGGGATATGATTTATCGTCGATTTAGCGTTCTTTGTTATTTTCATAAGATTTTTTTTTTTCTGTAATTTTCTTTTTCTTGTTCTTTTTAATTTACTACAATGATGAGACGACAATGATCGGCTTGAGAAAATGCTTTTATAAATATTAATATGCTTTATGGCGCGAGATATAACATTTATGATGGGAATAAAGTATAGAATGTTTTTTTTTTTTTCAAGTTTAAAATGTACGTAAGCAAGGATTCTTAAGAGTTTTTGCACCAAATGGGGGCGGGTAGAAGAATTTTTGAAGGACGCGAAAATGAAGGGAAAGAAAGATGAAGTGGAGTAGGTTTTTTTTTTAATTCTATTTTGGAGTTGTATAATTTTATGCTCGTTTATATTGTTGTAAATATTTTCTTTGGTCGTTAATAGAAATGTTATTCAAATTAGTCATTTGAAATCAATTGATTGCAATATGTTAAATGAATCATTCTGGAACAAGTTTTCATTTGCATTCAGAGAAAAAGACTTTCCAATACGTAATCTCTATTAAGAAAATGGAGCAGTAAAGTGCTGGAAAAATTATTAGGGGTAATTGAAATTTCACATTGAAATGTTGTTATTGTTTTTTTACATTGAAACAGAAATATTTTTGACAAACTATATTTTAATGAAGTATACTATAATGACGATGACAAAATTTTATTATTTAAAATGTTTTACCAATTATTTGGTAATAACTAATCATTTTCTAATATTATTAATAATTTTTTATACATTTATTTTATTTCTGCTAAATGTTTAATCAATATATTTTTTATTACTAATTCCTATTATTTTAAAAATATTAAAATAATATATAATACACTTAATAATATTTTATAAAAATGTGGGCAAAATGGCAAATTTATTGTTTCCCATTTTTACCCAATAATTTTTATACCAACGTCTCAATCTTCTAATGCAAATTAACCCATAATAATCCTATCCACACTTTATTATTAGCCGAGAAAATTGAGGCGAAAATCAACCTCGCCCACGCTCAATCCATACTCGAAGAGCTTTTTTTTTTCTTCTCAATTTTATCAATCATTTTTTCCATACATCCATATTTTGATTGATGCATACCTCCACATGATTTATTTATAAACGCAAATATTTCAATATTCATATCAAGATTAATTTGCAAAGCAGCAAAAAAAAAAAAAACCCTGTAAATCCATTTTTTCGCGATTACATAATTAGCGTTATGAAATGAAAAATCGGGCACATAAGCTCGAATAAAAAAGGAATCGAAAATGAACTTTCGTTTGGTTCTGAATTGTAAATTTCACATTTCCATTTTCGCCCCTTTCATCCATCGCGGAAGTGCGCGCGGAAAATGAAATTTCTTTCAAGTTTCTCGGCGTCAGAATTTTCATCGAAGGAACAAAAAGCTAAGGGGGGGGGCGGGAGGGGGGAACAAAATTTCGCGGATCGGGCGAAAAACAGAAAAATTGGTTCGCCCGGCGCCATCAATCGACCACCCTTTTTTCCCTTCTTTTTTGTTCCAAATTCACTTGTTTCGCGCGCGAGTCAGCGGGCTAATTAATTCAGTCCGCTTTATCAAATTATCATAGCTGATAACGAAACTGTATAAATGCGAGCCGCCGGCGTTTCAATTGGGATTCTTGCGTAAATCCTATTACAAAGTGCATTATTTATTCATTGTAAAAGGTTCCTTTTACTGTGTGACATTTGACGAAAATTTCACGATTGAGCAACGCTTTGGCTTCGCGAAATAATTACACGCTGTTGGCGGAAAAAATTAACTTTACCTTGACCACCTTGATTTTGCAAGTTGAAAATTAAAAAAAAAATAAAAATAATAACAATTTGGTCCGTTGGTAATACAATTTTTTTTCCCTGCCAGGTCATTCTTCCCTCGCAAAAATCCGCGACTTGAATTTCTGTATATAATTTCGCGTCTTGGGTAAGATCGGTGCAAGTTCCCGGCGCGGATTTGCAACTGAGGTCAACTACAATTACGACCAATCATGCGTCGAGATCTAACTCATAAATTTTGTCTTGGGTATACCCACTTTTAATTAAATGTAACTGTAAGTACTTATAATAAAGAAAGAAAGAAAAAAAAAAAAAAAGAATAGAAGGAGAGTGAGAGTGTGTGAGAGAGAGAGAAAGATAGAGGGGGGAAAAAAACGACCAACACCTTTCTAACCCGTTTACTTTTTTCCTCGTTATTAAAATAATTATAATTGTTCGGTCGTAAATTTTTCGCGCAACACGTTAGCGCAAAGTAAACAGTAATTAGCGAAGCGGTAAAAAAGACGCTTAATTAGCGATCAAATTAGTTCCATGGGTGGCAATTAAAATGCGCATGGGAAAACGGGCGAAGGCATTTATTCGCGGTTGAAATTGATCCGCGGGATTTATTTGTTTGCCAGTAATGACATTTGTAATAGGAGATGTGATCGCGGGGACACCCTATATAGCATTGAATAACGTATTTTTGTCGCAAGTCCAGGGCGCCCTTACGCAATTATGACCACTGATCTGTGCGCTCGCGTCGAGCCACCAACTTGGAACCGTATTAGGAAGACGTGAGGATTAGAAAAGTAGATTGGTATCGCGTGTCAACCATCGACGTTGCGAGAAATATGGCACTGTTTTTGAATTTCAATGGGGCTGTCATTCTTGTGGAACGCCGCTTTAGTTAAATGATCCCGGTGTATGGGACGAAAGTCATCGAATTTTCGAAACTGAAAGAAATTTATTAGCAGTTGTTGCGATATTTTGTGTGAGTTTATAGTAATTAAAGGATTTATTATGATATAGTTCTTAAATAAAAATATAAAAAAAAGTCATTATCAAGGTCAGTTATCAGTACCTATTTATCTTATGGTCAGTCAGCAGTCGCATCCTTTTCTGCCACTCACAAAAGTTCACCAATTTTTTAAAATACTATATCATGTTATAAGGAATAATGCCACACGTATCCCAGAGTTATTACACGGGAAAAAATACGCCATAGGGTTCACAGCAAAATGGCATTGATTCAACATAGACAAACTATGTAAGATCAACACGGTGTATTGCGTTGGCCTAACAACGCGCCTTCTTTTGTTTTACCGAAA
>JABFPN010002495.1:0-22025 GCA_022817305.1 Leptoteleia sp. ZL-2020 | reverse complement strand
TCCAGATAGTTCAAAAAATTATCCAGATAGTAGTGTGCTCTACTATCCACAGATATTAAAGTTTACTATCACAGATATTCAGAAAAACTATCTAGATCATTATTTTAACTATCTATTTCTCTCAGTGTACCATTTTGTATTTCGAAAACGTTTTATTTTTCAGTGCCACATAACACTATACCTCCAGTAACCTGTATTTTGATTTGAAATACGCAACATTGCAATGTTTACATAAACTCTAGAAAACATTAATGTCTATTTTACGTACGTTTTCTACATCTAGCTGAAAATCGAATTGGACTACATGTATAGTTTTACTGAGTTCCCTCTAAACTTTCAATGCTAAATAAAGGTCAATCACGGGTCTCTTTCGGTACACTTATTACAAAAAATAAGTGCATGTCATTAATTTCACGGATAAAGTTGATTTACACGCTAAAAAATGTTGGAACAAAAATTACTATACTGTATAACAACGTAAAACATTGTATTGTGGTACTTTAATAAATTGACACTCGAAAGAGTATAAGATTCATACAATTTATTACTATCTAGTATTATAAAAATTGTACGACATTTATTAATACTTTTGTACTTGCCAAGTAATAATGATTTACAAAATGGTTTTGCGTCAGTGAGGTTATAAGGTACAGTAATTTTTATTCCAATCTTTTCATGCGTGTATAATATACAAGGGCTTGTCATCGTCTTGTACAGTCGACTTCACCTGAATCAGAAGGTTTTTCGGTTCTTGCAGCATAATATATTATGTTTACATTCCTACTTTTGTCTATTATTCTGCATTGAATAATTATTTATAAATTCAATAATTATAATACTCTTGTGATAAACAGTAATTATTTTCAGTTGTTACTATTTATGTAAAAACTTATCTATACGTTTACTTATTTATTGTTTATTAATGAACTTATCTATTTATTTATTTATATTAATGAATTTATAAGTAATATAATCCAATGTTTTATTAAAAGATACTAATTTTTAACTATTAATTAAAAGATCAAAGAATGGCCAATTTCGAACAACAAACAACGATAATTAAAATTAAAAATAAGGGTATAACACGAAGAAAATATGACTTTTAAAACTATTATTATCAAAGACTTTGGTATCTTTTTAAAATAATGTATTAATTTTTCTTAATAATTTATCATTTTTAATAATTACTTGAGTAATATATTAGGGCCTTGAATAAGTTCTCGCTGTTTCTTCAAAAAAGGCAGTAGCAATACTTTTTTATTAGTTCTGAAAATGTCTACTTTTGTGCCGAATAAAGTGTATTTGCGGGGAATTTTATTGCATTAATTTATTCAAAAGCAATCTGCAGCTGAAGCACATAGAATTCTTGTTAAGACTTATGGTGATAATGCTCAGTCGGATACGACGTGCAGAGGCTGGTTTCGACGCTTCCAAAATAATGATTTTGAATTTGAGGATAAAGAACGTTCTGGCGCACCGAAAAATTTTGAAGACAAAAAATTAGAGCAATTACTCGATGAAGATCCATCTCAGACGCTAGCAGAACTTGGAAAAACATTAAAAGTTGATGAGTCAACTGTTTCAAAACGTTTAAAAAGGTTAGGAATGATCCAGAAACAAGGACATTGGGTGCTGTATGAATTGAAGCCGAGAGACATCGAACGGCGTTTTGGCACGTGTGAATTACTGCTTCAACGGCAGAAAAGAAAAGGTTTTTTGCACCGTATCGTGACTGGCGATGAAAAGTAGATACACTACGATAATCCAAAGCGTAGAAAATCGTGGGGTAAGCCCGGCCATGCATCTGCACCGTCCGCAAAACCAAATATCCATGGTTCAAAGCTTCTCTGTATTTGGTGGGATCAGCAGGGTATAGTTTATTATGAACTGCTTAAACCGAACGAGACTATCACGGGGGAACGCTATCGACTTCAATTGATGCGTTTGAGTCGAGCCCTAAAAGAAAAACGGCCGCTATACGCGCAGAGACACGACAAAGTGATTTTGTTACATGACAACGCTCGGCCTCATGTTGCAAAACCAGTGAAAACGTACCTGGAAAGGCTTAAATGGGAAATTCTATCCCACCCGCCGTATTCACCTGACACAGCCCCTTCCGACTTTCATCTATTCCGTTCGATGGCACATGACCTAGCTGACCAGCGCTTTCATTCTTATGAAGAAGCTGAAAAAATGGATCGATTCTTGGATAGCCTCAAAAGACATGTTGTTTTTTCCGATGCGGGATTCATGTACTGCCAAAAAGATAGGAGAAAGTGGTCTCTAGTGATGGGCAATACTTTAAATTAAATGTTTTTGTTCCTTATATTTTAAATAAAGTTTCTATTTTATAAAAAAACAGCGAGAACTTATTCAAGGTCCTAATAATTATATAAATTCTTAATTAAATCAGCTAATGATTTATAATACCACCCATGTAGAAAAAAACGATCGGGCCAAGCATGGCCTAAGCTTGGTGCCGTTGATCGGCATTAAACACTAAATGTGCATGGACCGTCATTGGCTATCCATCGGGCCATTGACGTGCCGATCATCGGCCGATCGTCTTTAGTTGTTGATCGGCACATCAATGGCCCGATGGATAGCAGGTGATGGCCCATGCTCATTTGGTGTTTCATGCCGATCGATAGCCGATCAACGGCAAACGACATCTTTTTCTATATGGGCAATTAGATTATTATTTCAATTCATAATTTATTCTAGGCGTTTTATCATTAAACACAAAGTAATACAGTTTTTTCTACTCACCAAAGTTAGTTCAAGATATCTGTACAGTATGAATTATCTCAAAATTTCAAATTTATTAAATTATATTTTTAGTGTAACAGATGGTTTGCAAATGTAAGTTACATTATTCTTTTTTTGGAACATATTATGAACATACAATAAATCCTTACTGATGCAAAAAAAGTAAATGTTTAAGTGAATAAAAATTAACCAGATTGAAGGTATTCTTTACATAAAAATGTATATTAATAAACGTCACTTTTTTTAAAACCTGGGTTTTGAAGGATTAATTTATAAAAATGTTGAATAATTTTTAGTTAGTAAATAAAGAATAAAAGTTAAATTTCATATATTTGTGAACTTTATGTCAACTTGAGTTATTTTATTAGTAATTAAAACAAGCGTTAATGTCGATATAAATAATATATGCATTATACACTTAAATCAACACCAATAACAAAGTGTACAGTGTATTATATATAAATTTTTTCATATTTGTAATAATATATATTAATCTGATTTCTAGAACTTTGATACAACCCTTTTTTTTATGTAACTTTAATTTGCAATTTAATTTATAAATGCTGTTCTATCGGTGCTCCTAAATATTTATTTAATTTATATGAAATTTTTTACTGTAAATTCTCTATCCGCAAATAATATTCCTAGAATATTCATAAAATATTATTTTTATGTTAAAATAATATTAATATAATATCCCATGAACATTCCAGGAATGTTATATGTCAGTTTCAAAATATTACCTCGGAATATTTGTTTAATGTTTCAGGGATATTAATTTATTGATCTAGAAATATTATTTCAACATTTAAAAAATACTATTTTATCATTCTGAGATCATTAATTTAACTTCCTAGGAATATTATATTAATATTATTGGAACATTATTTTAACTTTAATAAAAATCATAAACATATTAAAACTAAGAAAAAACTTGAATCATGTTGAACCAACGCGTTACAAATTAGAAGTCTCATGTGCTCACCACTGAGCTGCAAAGACTCTTGAAAATTGTGTGTTATCAGGAGTTTATATATTTGAAGAAATATTCAGTTGATGAATATAACTCCTAATAAAGTTAAACTTTACAGAAGACGTTAGAGCTCAGTGGTGTGCACACGGGACTTCTAATTTGTAGCACATTGGTTCAGTTCAACATGATTCAAGATTTTTTTTAAATTAATGTTCTCAGAACGATAAAGTAATGTTTTTTAAACGTTAAAGTAATATTTCTAGAATATTAAAATAATATCCCTGGAACATTAAACTAATATTTCTGGGATATTATTTTGAAGAGGACATACAACTTTCTCAGAATGTTCCTATAATATTATTGTAACATTCTAGAAATATTATTTTAATATAATAATTATATTCTTATAAATATTATTTTATTATTAAAATAATATTCTTAGAGTATTCTAGGAATATTACTTAATATTATGCGCTGATATTGTTGTGTGAAATTAATGGTTCTTAATACTTGTAGTGAAGTTTATCAAATAAATAGCAACATTTTTTTAGAAAATATTTCATTGCTATAATATCAATTTATATGATTGGAAAAGAATCTATATGTGCATGTGTGCAGTATATTTGTGGCCTATTTGGTAGAATGAGTATACCAAAACTTAGAATATTTAAGTGTAGCTAAAAAGTTTTCCACAAGTAATAAACGTCATAGCACTAATATATTTTCTAAACAAGATGTTACTTTTCAATTATACCCAAGTGCAAATCATTCAATTTAATTTGTTTTTATTTTTTAACTTACCTAAAGTTGCACTGGAATTAAATTATAGAAAATGTATAATAGTCATAATAATAATAATAATAAAATGGTAAAAATTGACAGGAAAATTGATAAAAACTATTTATTAAAACTTGGAAAATTAAATTTTGGAAAATTAAATTTTGAAAAATTCTAATATTATGTAAACAAAATGCTAATAAATGTTGAAGTTTCGTCGTAAATCTATTATAATTTTGCGATAATCATTTAGAATTTATTAGGTATAAAAGGAAATTTCCAAATACCTGTTTGTAATGTTTTGTAAAATAAGTAATAGTAATGAATTGAACAAAAGAAATTAATTAGCAATAAGGGGGCTCAGAATTTATCCAAAATTCATTATATCTGCATATGCATTATATCAGAAAATCATTTTATCGAACTTGCAATTTATCGAAAATTCATTTTATCCAAAATTTATAATATCTGCTTTGATTATTGTGAAAAGCATAATACACACAGGTGATCATTGAATCAAGATGTTTGTCTTATAATAAATTAACTTTATCATTAAACTTACATTTTGGATAAAATAACATTTGTATAATTTGATGCATTGACAATATAATGTTTCGTCAAAACAGGCTCGTTTTGACAAAAAAGACGTTGTGTAAATAGCAAGGTCGATAAAATGATTTTCTGATATAATACAAGTTTGGATAAAATGAATTTTGGATAAATTCAAAGCACTCCGCAATAAGCACTCTGAAACTAATAGTCATTCAAATCTAATAACACATCCTATAGCAGTTTTTAGCTGCGTGTTTATATTATTACATAATTTCAAAAGTTATAATAGGAATTAACTGATAATGCAACGTTATTATTATTATTTTTATTATTAATATTATCATCATCATCATCATCATCATCATCATCATCATTATCATTATCATTATCATCATTATCATCATTATCATCATCAGTAACATTATCAATTTAAAGTATTTTAGATTTTAAATCTTAAATAATTAGTATACGAGTCTAAACAATCAGTAATTTTCAGAGAGTTATATTTTCCTTTATTTTGCTATTAAAGAAATTCAACTGGGATCTTAGTTAATTTTTTATAAAATAATAACCAGAGACCTTGTTAGATTTTTACCAGAGATAGGATCCTAGTCAGTTTTCTTAGAAATATTAATCCAGCTTTGATCTTAGTTTGAATATTTTAAAAGAAATTTCACTTAAATGTATTTATCGACTTCCAATAAAAATTAAAAAAAAATTGACGACCGAAAATTACTTATTGCTGAAAGCTTGTTTAATATCTTATTGGATATTATTAAATACAATTCTAATTTGCATTAAATTTGTAAAAATAATTATTTCATTTTTCTATTAATGATAAGTGATTACTTTACTATATAATTATTACAGTTCAACAAATGCGCAAAGTTATTTATTAATGATTATACTGTAATAAAACTTGTAAAAATTTCCATTAATCAACAAATTTTAAAATGTTTGAATTCTTAATACATTTAAATTGTTTGAAATTAAAAATGTATGTAATTATTTTAATCGTCTACATATTGATATCAATGATTTATTTTTATAGAAATCTTTACAAGCTCTGCACTAATTTTACTTAAAAATTAGTGAAGGGGTATGAAAGTACCAACATTGTAAATTTACATCGAACATGAGTTGCACTTTCATATGCCCTTTCAGTATACAAACATGTTCCTAACTTGTTAAGAAAGCCGTCTACTTAAACACCACTAGAAACGCGGTTCAGAATGTACGATATACTCCATTTAATTTGTTAAGCGCATAAAACGAAAGGATTAAAATTAACCGTAAGAGTGAAATTTTAAGTAAATAAAATTTGTAGGGAAACTTGTCTTAAAATTTATATAGATATACTTCACTTTTTAGCAAGTTTTCATGGTTTATTTTGATCCTGTACAATTGTAAATATATTGTATATTTATGAAAAAAGTTTAAAAGAATAATAAAAATATTTAAATCTGACTATTCAGTGTGCATAATATTTGTACTAAAAGTTCTTTTATCATTCATGCATCAAGTAATTCCTAATCTCATCATGTAAGAAATATTTATTTATCAATTTGTATTATGGCTGCCGCCATCCTTGATTTAGGATATTCATTGAGGTTTCAGAATAATTAACACTCGATTGAATTATATACATTTTTTATTAATATATATATATGAATATACATATATATTATATTTTATATATACATAATGTATATATATACACATTATGTACAATAGCTACTTTATGTGAAAATTTGTATACAACTTTATATGAAAATATTTATAACATTCGTTTCAGATTTTTTTTTCTTTCTGTGTGATGAAGATAGTTTCCATGGACTTATTTATCGACTATTTTTTTCTTAGTCTTTTTCGTAGTAGAATTTGGATCTTGATCATTTAGGGAAGCTCGTCTATTTTCTTTTATAATCGATATCAGGGACTTACTTTTTGTTGGATTCCAACAATGTTTTGCAATTTCTTCGTCAGCTCCTGTAATTCTAAATTGTTTTAAATTTTCTTGTTTTAATTTTTCAAGTTCCGCCTTTTGTTTTATTTTCAATTCCTAAAAAAATAATAAATTTATTAAATATTACAATTTATTTATAGTATGCACCAATTTTAACTGTTTATTCAACTATTATTTCAATTATTAAGTCTAAAATAAAATATCTAACCCTATCAGCCGTTTCGAGTTCTTCGTGTAACGCTTTTCCATTAAGCATTGAAACTTGAATATTTGTATTAACATTGTCTTTAACGTTCATCTTTGAGCTCACATAATCTTCGGCAATACTGTTTAAATGATTATATGCTTTGCGTACAACTCGTTGAAGTAAACCGAGCATTTGTGTTAATGATAAATTATTGAAGTTATTCCAGCTCCTAGCTAGCTCTCCAGATAATTCATCTACATTTTTGCCTTGTAAACCCAGACCTAATAAAATTTCCTATAAAAATATAAAATATTTTACATTAAATCAAATTAATACTGCCAATAAATAATAATATTATATATAATTATAACTGTTGATAAATTTTCTTTTCCCTAGTAAAACGAAAAATATATTGTAAATATAGTGATGATATATTGAAAATATATTGTAAACTTCAGACAATACCAATATATTCTTAATACATTTTTAAAACATTCTTAATATATTTTAAATATATCAGAAATTCAATATATTGCAATAGAAAATTAGGTTGACAATATACTCGCAGTGTATTTATAACATAGTTTGGATATACTTACAATATATTTCCAATGTATTGAGAATATATTTTAAATATTTATTTAACATATTGACAATATATGGACGCTCTCAATCTCTGTAATATCTATTTATTAAGTTTCATTTTCATTGTATGTATGTAATTTATATATTGTATGCATTAAATCAATTATTTGTTATTTTTTATTATCTCGAGACAAACTCGGGACTTATACACATCTAACAATAAAATAAAAATTATCGACAATGTAACCACTAAGTGACTACAGCCACAAATTTTTTAAATAAACCAGACCAGTCCAGAGGGAAAATAACACGTTTTATTTGAGAGATGTTGAAAATGACCAAAATAAAGGTCGAAACGTCAATCGACGAAATTTGATATAAGTGAGAGTTCTTAATTGCTCCCTCACCCACAGAATAGTTGTCTGTTGCATAAAATATACGGTCGGAAAAAAATGCGATTGAATTAAAACATTAACAGACGTTAAAAATATATTATTAATTATTTGTTATACCGAATAAAATTATGCACTTTTATACATTTTACAAATTACTTTGCCTATAAATTTCCGAATCTTAAATTTTCATTCATATTTATTGCATTAAAATAAGTAGATTTGTCATGAATTAAATTTAAACTTTTATTTATATAAATAACATTGCTGATAACATGAAAGAATATTTAAAGTCACGAATTTATCTCAACTCTACGAACATTTCATTTTTTTTAATATATTTCTAATGCATTCTCAAAATTGTCAATGAATTGTGAGTATAATCTAAATATATTACAAATACATTGCGAATATATCCTAAATGTATTATCGATACATTGAACATTTCAGAAATTTAGCCGGTGACTACAAATATATTATGAATATATTCAGAGTATATTGTTAATATAGTTACAATATGTTATTAATATATAGAAAATGACACCAATATAATGGAAATATATGGAAAATATATTCGCAATATGAAGATATTATGAATATATATAGATATGACGAACGGCAGTTTTGGGTACTAGCCTAATTTGGGAGACTAGGAGCCGTATTTCGAACATCGGCACATGCACATGACACGCGCACACAATGATTTTTTAGAGTGGCATCACTGTTTTGTTTGTATGTATGTGTATGTATGTGTATGTATGATGTACGTATGATGTAGCATTGCCACCCTACAAATAATGGAGTGCGCGTGTCGTGTGCGTGTGTCGATGTTCGAAATACGGCTCTAGGTATGCGTTGGATATTCAAATTTTGACGGAAATTTTTCAAATTATGAAGGGAAATTTGAAATTGAGTGTTTAAGCTATGTTATAAATTTTTAAAAACTAACTGAACTAACTTTTATAATTTTTTTTTTAAAAAATTAGAAATATATTATGAATACATTAAAAATATATCAACAATATATTAAGAGTATATTATTAGTATATTGTCAATATATTTTTGCCTAAAAAATGTATTGGCAATATATCACCAATACATTTTAAATATATTTTTCGTTTTACGAAGGTTATTATTAAAGAATTTATACAATACCTCTTGAAAGTATAAAAATGATGTGTCGCCTAATTTGTTTAAAAAATACAATCTCGCTAGTTGTGGAATAACATCTCTAATAGAATAATAATCGTCTAAGTGGCTACTATTATAATTTTCCAGTCGTTCCAAATCGTCCGGAGTAAAATGATTGTCCAGTTGGCTTTTATTCATAACTGAAAATTGAGTATTTTTTTATTAATGTAATTTAAAAACTTTCTAATTAAAGTCTTAAAATGAAGGTGAAACTTACCAGTTTTTGGTAAATTATTACTCAAAATGTTTGTCGCAAGCACTGCTGACAACTCTGTAAAGTACATTAAAAGAGGTACGAGCCTTTTTCGGAACTCTATCCAATAAGTTTCTAGCCAATTAATATTTGAGTTTTCTTCTAAACTATATAACATTAAGCAGGTACGTTCGCCAGTAATTTCATTCAAATTTTCACTAAAAAAAACATTCAATATATTTAGTACTGATAATTTTAAGTGCTTGTATTTAAAGCACTTTATGTTACCTACATATTTTTAGACTACAAGGTAATTCTATTAAATATTTTTCAAGATTTTTAACGCGAAATAAAAATTATTTCATTCAAACCTTTATAATTATCACGTTTACTTTACAATTGATTAATTTTTAAAACTTATAAATTAATATAGTAAATATTATTTGGGTCCATCGTTCAATATATTGGTTTATAAAAAAATTACAAAAAAGTAAATAAATGGATAAAATTATGTACCTCACGTATACTGGAATAAAATCGGAGCACTTCCAAAATTTCAATAGTTGTTCGGTGAGACCAAACGAAACACCGATATAATTTAATTTTTCGGGCGGGCGTTCGTTTAGTTTTTGCAAAAGAGGCATTAAAGGTCGAGATTCTGCATTTTCATCCAAAGAATCTGGTTCTTTTGCATCTTCATTTTCGTCCATAAAATTAATCATTTCCAAGCTATAATATTTTTTAAGTAAATCCAACGCTCGTGTGCCATATCCTTTCTGCAAATTAATTTATATAATTTAATGGAACGATGCGGTACAAAATTATATAATTAAATTTTTAAGATACATACACTTTGATGATCCGGATGTGTTGCGATGCGAACAATACGAGCACCCCTCATAAGCGAGAAATTGTCATTAAATTGTTCCGTCATCAGCCAAGGAATGAGATTGCTGCTTGTCCGTTGTTTTTCATTTAAATTGTTGATCAGTATCTCTTTACTAATGTCTCCTTCCAAACTTACCTAAAATATATTTTCACATTTATACAAATTGATTTTTTAATTACATTTTGTTTTACTTCCACACTTACTTAAAGATATATTTTTACTTTTATATGTGATAGATGGAATGCTTTGAATTTATCCAAAATTCATTTTATCCAGACTTGCATCATAGCAGAAAATAATTTTATCTAACTTGCAATTTATCCAATATTCATTTTATCTAATTTGCAATTTATCCACAATTCCAAGTTGCAATTTACACAACGTCTTTTTCGTCAAAAAGAGCCTATCGCCTAAACGTTAAATTGTCAATGCGTCAAATTATACAAATTTTATTTTATCCATTTTGGTTTAGTGATAAAGTTAATTTATAATAAGGCAAACATCTTGATGAAATACTCACCTGTATGCATTATACTTTTGACTATAATCAATTATATTATAAATTTTGGATAAAATGAATTTTCGACAAATTGCAAGTTAGATGAAATGATTTTCTGATATAATGCATATCCGGATAAAATTAATTTTCATTCATCAATCCAGAGCACCCCTGATAGATTATTTAATTAAATTGTTTATCTAGAACACTTAATACAAGTTCATAATAATATTAAGATATGTACCTGGAGAGCGACAAAAATTTCAGGCAGAGCTTTTTTATTTGGGTTGACGGGTCCCAAAAGGCAGAATAAATGTTGATTTGGTGCGTCGGCCAATACTTGTAAATCATTAGGATTATTTTTGTAATTTGATGATGAAAACAAGGAAATAATTTTTTGTAAAAATGCTTCTGATACTTTATGATGGGAAAATAATGTCTCTCTGTAAAAAATATATATATTATATGCAATAATAATAAATATTGTAATAAAAATATTAAAATACATCAGTTATAATGAACATAAAGTTCTTGTGTATCGTGCAATTTGGTAAATTATTTAATACTAGACAATACTAAAAAAATTATTCTAAAATTAAAATTGATGTTATTATGAAAAAGAATTTTATTTAAAAAACCTTTATTGAAAATAATCTATATATATTCTATTTCTAAAATACATTTCAGTTTCTACATATATGGCAACAAAATTTTAAATGAGTCAAATTGATTTGTTCTAGCAGTCTAGTGTACCTTAATATCTTATTATTTTGTATATTTTATTTTATATTATATTTTATATAAATTATATATATTTATTTAATCCTTTTTATTATCTATTTATTCTATATATATATAGTATAAAAATGAATAAATAAATAAAAAAGTATATCTTAATACTAAAGCTATGTTACCTATTGATGTAATACAGATTACAGATATCAGTATGTGGGCATCCCGAAACTTCAGGGATTTTTGTCGTATCCAGGCATAACAAATCAGTCAACCATTTTTCAACAGCATCCCCCGATTTATATCGTATTGATTCTTCTAAAATCAATTCTTCTAAACGCCTATTTGAAATATTTTCATCTTTCTTATCGCCATCAGTTTCACTAGCTGCAATTTTTAGTTCTTGCAATAAGTTCGAGGATAAGGAGTATCCGCACCCCTCATAGCCACTTACGGTTGTTGAAAAAAACATTAAATAAGGCCCAATCATAGATTTAACATAAGATAATGGAATCGATGCTGCTTCATCGATTACCAATAATTCTACTTGACTTAATTTCGAAGCATCACTAGGGTGTATATACTGAAATAAATAATAATTAATGATTATGTGTGGATATTTTAATAAATATCTGAATTTTTTGTACATAATTACTTTTACATAGTTTCTATATTCTATGAATGTTACGGAAGTTAGTTTCATTTCTAAAAACCAACATTCATTGAACCTAGCTGTGTTTTTTGAGTAGTTAATTATGGAATTAAGTATATTACTAATCAAAACAAACTCTACAGAAAAATAATGCGTCATGATTTATTTGGAGTGCTTTGAATTTATCAAAAATTCATTTTATCCAGACTTGTATTATGTCAGAAAATCATTTCATCTAACTTGCTATTTATCCAAAATTCATTTTATCTAATTTGCAATTTATCCACAATTCATTTTCTCCAAGTTGCAATTTACACAACGTCTTTTTCGTCAACACGAGCCTATCCCCTAAACGTTAAATTGTCAAAGCGTCAAATTATACAAATGTCATTTTATCCATTTTGGTTTAGTGATGAAATACTCACCTGTATAGATTATACTTTTGACTATAATCAATTATATTATAAATTTTGGATAAAATGAATTTTCGACAAATTGCAAGTTAGATGAAATTATCTTCTGATATAATGCAAATCTGGATAAAATGAATTTTGATTAAATTCAGAGCACTCCAATATTTCTAATTAATTTCTTTTGTTCAATTCATTACTATTAATCATTTTACAAAACTTAAAAACAGGAGTTTGGAAACTTCTTTGTGTATCTAATAATTTCCAAATGATTACCCTTGTGGGAATAAATTTTGGATAAATTCAGAGCATCCCATTTATTGGATAAGATGCATAGAAATAATTAAAAAAATTCAATTAAAAAGTCAGAATAAATGTTATAAATAAAGAGATGTGTATATTCACCTGGATGGTTTGACGATGATTTTTGAAAATATTAATTCGCACTAAGGATTTATTTGAATTTGTAGACTGCAAAAGATTGTAATCAACATTCTCCTCATAATTCAAAGCATCGAAACCTTTGAAAATGAATTTGAATAGTGTATTTAAATTCTCAGGACTTGGACTGGAAACAAATATATTTGAATACCCAAAAACAATGGCACCAGCAATAGCCAATCCTAACGTTGCAGATTTTCCTCGTCCTCTGGCACCTGTCAGTGATACAGAACATTTCATATTTTTCTCGGACATTGCGTCAATTAATTTTAACAAAGATTTTGCCTGAAAAAAATATTTTTTTACCATTAAACATATTAACAAAAAAAGGCATTATATTTAGCTATTTTGTCAATTATTTTATAAATATTCCAAAAGATATTTGAAGTTTTTAATTAATTTTGTTTAAAAGTACATTGAAATTTTAAATCTTTCTTTTTTATCATACATTTTTGGATAAAAGACAAATAAATAAATAAATAAATAGCTCAGCGATGTAATGATTCACGATTCAATTTGTATTGTTCTGCTTATCAAAATCTTTTAATAAATGTCAAAAAAGTTTATTTTTATTTTTACTTTTGAACAGTTTGAAACTAGAACTTGTCCATTAAAGCGTTATCAAATAATCTGAATTTAAGAAATTTTTTTCGTGAAAGTCCACATTGCGGGGTGTTATTAATGAAATATTTAACATTCCCACCATAGAGTGGGAAAAGTACCATTACAAAATATTATTAACATACATATCAAATTATTACAAAAATAATTTAATAGTTCCAATAATAATTGGATTACAAAACTTTACTTTTATAGTTTTATAAACGTTTATTTATAAATAAAAACAAAGTTTATAAAGATTTACTTAATAAATTATTAATTACCTGGTCCATTGTTTTACAGCAATTTAGAAGTTCGTAAACTTGTTTAGTATCTTGCAAAGACTCTTTCAATGTCATCAATTCAATATCCTCCTCTGAATTTAATTTATTAAGAGGCAAATCTACTTTCGAATAACTCGGAAAAGATGATAATATTTGCATTTCATCGTCAATAACAAGACAATTTTTGCATGAATTTACAGACTGAACAAATCGTTCATTAAATCTGCTTACTAAACCTTTTTCTTGATTTATATTGAACATCCGATGAATTTTCATCGGTAATTTGGACAATTTCGTCATGGAATTTATATTTGGAAGCAGAAATACTATAATACCACCACCTTCTATAGTTTCAATAGTTTTCGCTAATATGTTTGGTACCAATGCTTCAAAGTCCTAATTTAAAAATTTTAAATGCCAATTTAATTACAAAGAACATTTTTTTATTGTTTTTCTCAAACAAATTTATTTGACTAATATAAATGTTTAAATTTATATTTAAACAATGATAATAGTTTATATTTAACTTTATAATTTAATGTCTTTAATGTATATTATTGAATAAAGGAAAAGAAAAATAAAATATAGTTGTTCGTATAACAAGGGAGATTGAAATGAAAATGCATCCTTTCTTGCAAATTTTACAACTTTGAAATTTAAGCAAGGTTTCTAATTGCGCAAAATCAGAATTTTCATGAATCTCCCATAGAGGAAAAAAATGAGATTTTATTCCTTAAGTAACAAAAATAATTATGAACAATAAATTGTAGGAATAAATATTTCTGTATATTAACATTTTGAACATAAAACTAAATACTAATTATTATTATTACATACATATTTTTTATTAGTTTTTCTATATACATATAAAAATAAAAATCAAAGTTATTTTAATATATAAGATTACCTCCAAAACGCACATTCCATAAGTGTTCCCCAAAATATCATTAACATTGTCATAACTACAGTATCGCACTTTTTTTGTTTGCAAATAATTTGTCAAACAATTATTCCTATCATCCTTTTCATTATCTTTTTCTTCATTTTGACAAGTTGTAATATTTTTTGTAGCGTTAGCACTGCACCATAGGATTGACGTTTTACTTTTGAATTCTGCTAAAATATCATGCAGATAAATAATCTGTAAATAAAAAATATTACAATACTGCTCGCATAAATAAAATATTTTATATGCAATTTATTCCGGAGAAAAATAGTATAAATATACAAGTATTTACACTTTGTTATTATATTTTTTATTTGTGCGAGAAAAAGTTTTTTTTTTAGAAAATCATAAAAGCTACGATTCTTGTTTTCGGCTCAAATTATTTTATTCCATTTCAAAAAAAAAAAAAAAAGTTTGTACGTAATTACCTGATCACTAGATTTCTTTCCGACTACAATAAACATGGTTCGATGTCCTCTTGAAACTCCATTATTTATTAAAGTTCTAATATGTTTGTCACCTTTCTTTGTATTCATTTTGATGTTCGAAGTTAATACGTGCTTCTCCTTTTTTATAAGATCAGTAATAGAAATATGATAGAACACGTGTTTTTTTATAATGAAACCTTCGCGCACAATTCCACCAGAGTCGCATTGGCATATACTCAACTGCAAGAGTAACTCGTATTTAAGACTGTGGCTACGTTATTCGCCGAGAGAGACATCTATCCGCGGAACTCTCGAAAGGAACTAAAATTTAATCCGCGCGAAATTCAAAATTGACTATTCATTAATCCTCTACTAATTATTTACTTAACAATTATTTTCAATCTATATTCAATATATAAATAAAAGCAAATGGAAACAAAATGAAGAAATAAAAATGAAACAAAAATTTGTGAATGACTATTCCATAAATTAATCACCAAATGTGTTGAAAAATTTATTTCATTCTTTTCTGTCTTGAATCAGTAACAAATAATAGCGTATAATAATTACTAGTACATCAAATTATTTAGAGACTATTAAAATGATATACTGGACTAGTATCCCAGCAAAATCCAGTGAAACTTTTGTTCACTGCAAAAGAACGCTGAAAAATGCTGAAAAACATAGAAAAACTTATCTAATATATTGGGTACGTGTCTATATTCCAATGAAGATCGAAGAAATTGTATTGGCATATTCCCTATAAGCGAATAATATCCCAGGAACATTGCATGAATATTATTTATACAGTACAATAATATTCTTAAAATATTATTTAATTTATATAAATATAAAAATAAAATATTATTTATATAATATAAATAATGTTAAATAATATTCCAGGAATGTGCTATGAATGTGATATGTATAATATCCCAGGGATATTGTTTCAATATCTCAGGGATTTCATTTTAATATCCCAGGAATATTTTTTAATATTTTTGGGACATTTTTAACAATATTAAAAAATGAAATTAAATCATTCGAAACTGAAACAACGTCTAAAAACTAAATCCGCATGATTGAAAGATTTTTTTAAATTTCCTAATAATGTTCCAAAAATGTTATAGAAATATCCCTGGGATATTATTCGAAGCGGACATATCAAATTCATGTGCACATTTCTAGGATATTATTTTGATATTCCAGAAATGTTTTTGGGATATTATTTGATATTAAATAATATTATTCGCTTATAGGGAATTATAAGCAGTGTTATACCAATTTTCTAATTATCTTGGAAGAATAGTTTATTTTAATCAAGTTAAATATAGAATATATAATAACATATTAAAACATACAAACACGTAAATACTAAACGATGACTTCTAATATCTAATGTCTAATAATGTCTAAAAGTGACATATAAGTTTGATTACATTTACGTACGTTATTATATATTTTAATACTACATTCTTAATCCTAATAGAAGAAATTTGTTCTTTTTCTTTTTTTAGTAGTCTACATCTACTGAAATTTTGTCACGTAGGATGGTTTCAGGTAAGGTTTTCATTTTTTATTTACAAAATGTTTATATAATGCATTTTTATAAATGTATATAAAATATTCTTATAAGAATAAACAAGAATAAATAGAAATAAAAACAGGAGGAAAATAGCACATGTTTTTGTATATATATATATATATATATATATATACATTATATGTAATATATAATAATTACTCGCAATTTTTTTGTAATTTGTTCCAAATCTATTCCTTATATTATAATCCTTTTTGTTCTAATGTTTATCTGACCCAGAGGAACTAATAAAATTACCTCTATTTTGAGACCTACTTCTTTATTAGTTCATATAAATTACAACTAATTGTATATTTTACTGACGTTTGTCCGATTTGCTCAGACCTATTCATAGATGTCAATAACAAAAATTTACATCAGTTTAATGGAAGACAATTTTAAATTACAGTTTCTATTTTTTAAGTGTCAGTGTATACACCTTTTTTGATTAGTTCAAATAAGTTACTTTTACAGAATTTTTATATTCTATGAATGTTATGGGAAGTTAGTTTTTTTTCTAAAACTAACACTCATTAAACCTAACTGTGCTTTTTGAGTAGTTAATTATAGAAGTATATTGCTAATCAAAACAAACTTTACAGAAAAATAATGGGTCATCATTTATTGAGATAAGATGCATGGAAATAAGTAAAATAATTTAAATACATTTGCTATATAAGGAATATACATTAGTAGAGCCAAGTAAAATTTGAAACAACACCTTCGAATAAAGAACAAAATTTTCTATGAATTAAAAATTCTAATTACAGTCTAATGTCTTAATGTTTTTTATAGCTTATATCATCATAATTTTATTTTCATAATATAATCATTATGACAAATAATTTTTCGTATAGCATTGTGGGAAATAATGACCGTGAGCAAGTCAGTCATTTGTGATCCCCCGTTTGCCACATATCGTATTCCCGCGATTAATAGTATTTTGTATATTCTTTTTATTTACTGCTAATATGATCACTAATTAAAAACCATACTTTTATTAAACAACACATTTAAAAACCTACAGTACAATAAAATAAAATTACTTTTTATTATATTAAAAGTATGTCAATATAAATAATGATATAAGTAATTAGTAACAAAGCTGCTATTATTGTTGACAGACAATAACAAATTAAATTTTTTAGTTTTTAAAGATAAAAAAAACATACAACGCAAAAAATACATACTGAAATAATTCGATTGCGTGTAAGTTGGTTTAACTAAAACAATGTACACTGAGAGCAAAGTTCCCCGAATATTTACTTTAATTCTATTTAATTTCACTAAAATAATATAATAGCCAGAAAATATCGTTCAAAGTACAACTAAAAATTTGACATGGTACGGTGAAATTTTGAAAGGTATGAAAAATATAATTTTAAAAGAAATATTTCTTGTTCAGTTTTAATCTTTATCAATGTGTGGCGTATAGTTTTAATTATTTTTACTTTTACTCGCTTAACAAATATCGCTTCGAAAAAACTCGCCGTCGTTGAGAATCGAACATCGCACCTATTAAAGTTTGATCACTACGCTATTGCAACCCTCACGCGAGCCATCTAACGCGAGTCCATTTCAATCGTAAATACTCTAGCAAAAATCAAACATATATGTTCATATATGGATTACGAAAAAAACATATATGGTCATATATGGATTAAGAAAAAACATATATGTTCGTATATGGATCATATAGGATAAAGAAACATTTTTTTTTCGTAATCCATATATGAACATATATGTTTCTTCTTAATCCATATATGACCATATATGTTTGATTTTTACTAGGGTATGTGGCTACTTAAACGCACCAATCATTTTCACTTATTAAACTGAACATAAAATACAGTAAATTCTATTAAAATAAAATTCAACTTGTGTCAACTCACATTTCCTTGAATTTTCAATCACTTAAACGCAGTAATTATTTCACACTTGTTTACATGAAATCCATATTGATTTTCCAAGCGATGAATCGACATACGTCGTTCCCCTAATACATCCAGAGAAAAAATTCTAATTTTTAAATAAATGTACAATGAAAGAAATAAATTTTATAATTTAAATATGAACCTACTAAATATTTATTTGATTCAAATAAAATAATTTATTTGAATTTATTTAAATATAATATATTTATTTTAAATAAAGGTTTTATTTGTTTCTTATATTTTAATAAACAAAGTGTTTAAATATTTTATAAATAAAAATAAACGAATATTCTGTATTATTGTATTATTAATGTCATATCATGTTTGCATTATTAAGACATTGAGATAATATTTGAAATAGTGATAGAAAAAATCCTGTTATACGTACTGAGCTGTATCTTGTACGTCAACTTTATCAAGTTCTAATAAATAAATATTTTCAATGAAATTAATTTCTTGAATTTAATTAATGGCCTTTACTTGAAATTAATAATTTTACTTTATTTAAAATAATTTTTTTCAAATAAACTTGTTTATTTGAAATTAGTCGATTTTTTCTCTGGATGTAGCGCATAATATTTATATGATATTTTATCAATATTTTTTTTAAAAAAATATAAATATTTCTTAAATATTAAAACGTCCGCACGATTATATTTTTGTAATATTTCATAAATATTTTGTAATATTAATGTAACATTTCACACAATATAGTGCAATATTATTGTACAATATTATATAAATATTTAGAAATATAAATGGAATATAACGTAAATATTATACAGTGGACATTTTAATATTTATAAAATATTTACGAAAAATATTTTGTAAATATTTGTTGCTATTAGGCTCACTAGCGCCGTGTTCGGTGGAAATAAGAATTGTACACGGACAGAAAAGAATATTAAAAATTAAGAAACAAGGGATTACAAATTTTAACAAACTGAATTCTAATTTTTGGCAAACATTTTATTTTATGTTTTTTTCCGTTGGATGTCGCTATTCATCAGTGTCGCTAACCCATTGCCTATGTTGTTCATAAACCAATTATTGAACAGTTTACTAAAATTTAATAAACAGATTGTTAAATTATATGAAACTGCATAGAATTACTATTTTTAATAAACTAAGTTAACAAATTTTAATTAACTAGTTTTCCATATAATGGTGTTCTGTAAGTATAATGCCAAAGTAGTAAACTTTTCATTAAAAATTGATATTTTTTTCTCTTCGTGTAATATTTAACTTTTTGCCATACCACTTGACAGATTTCATTGGTTTTATAACACTGTTCATCATGTATATGACGATTTTCAACGTAAATATATGAAAGTTTCCTCGTACGTCTTCTAATAAACTGTCACAATGAAATATTTTTTAATGTGATCTTAACATTTATGTTATACTAGTATAAAGCATTCTGTCAAATAATTTGTTAATCTATGCTATAAACTTATAATACTATACAGGGTGATCGTTTTAACATGAGACAACTGAATATCTCAGAAAATATACATCCTACGAAAAAAATGTTTCAGATAAAAAGTTAATATTATCAAGGGGGACATTTGTCTGTGTTAAAATTAGCCACTCTCCCTCCTCCAAATGGATAGGGCGGGGGGCAACTTTGTAATAGGAACTCTAATTTTTTATTGCAGATTCGAATTCTTCATAAAAAAAAATAAGTAGCTTTTGTTTTAAACATTTTTCTCCATTCCTCATAGATAGCGCTGTAATCGCAACAAATGACATTTTTTGATATTTTTGAAGATCGCACCTCAGATCGAAAAACTAACTATAGGTTTAGGTTCTGAATGATACTTGAATTAATTTTAAATCTACCCGATTGTACCCGGAGTGATTACGAAGGTATTTGATCATACTCAGGACGAGCTTGACAATTTTACATGTGGATTTCCACATGTATATTCCACTTTACTTTCAGATCTCAAAAATAAATATCTTTTGGAAATTCATACCTCTTTATTTTTAATCTCTCACTTGTCACGGACACATATCTAAATTAATAAAAACATGCATTTCGGGAATGCCCGAATATCATCGGGTTCCATAAAAACAATCTTGTATACACTGAGAAAAATCTATGAGCTACCGTCAACTCCATAGTGAGCTTGCGTATGATTTGTTAATATCAACTGAATTATGCTGAAAACAAGTAAAAATATTCGCTACAACGTACTCCAACTAGCACTTGTTATAGTTTTCTTCAACGAATCCCAACCAGCTCTGAAATCAAGATTCGCGGAGTTGATACAACTCCACAAAGTTTTTAACGTACGGGATCTTATTTAGCCATTTCATAGCCAGGGAAAATATATTGGCTCATAGTCAGAAAAAAATATCAAGCGTTCCGTAGCGTAGTGGTTAGGGTACTTGCGTTATAACATTGCGATAGCGTTAGATATGTGTTCGATTCTCAGCAATTGAGAATTATGTATGCGATAATGTTTAGCGGATAAATAGGATAAATACATTCTCTTAATACGAATAAGAATGAATTTAAATGTAATTGAAATATATAATACGCAGCTTGCCCCGATAAAATTAATTCACACAAATACATGTAAATAATGATAACTCAAAAAAATCCCATTGTATTTTAAATTATTTTTATAAATTACGGTTTTTATATTCAAGAAATAAAACTGTTTTTATCAAAATTATGCGTTGCTTAAATCAAAGATTAAGTATATCACTTGTTAAAAGTTATTTGTGGAGTTGACTGTACTCCACGAATATCACCTGACTGAAAAATATTGTTCATTTGTTTAAAACTCAGCATGGAGTTAATCGTATTTAAGTTCACAATGGAGTTGAGTGTAGCGAATATCGTTTAATTCAAACCTCTTTTTCTTTCAGTGTATCTTGGCCTACTGTCTGGATTATGAAATGCACATGTACACCCAGTCCAGACGATTCGTCACCCACCTAAGTTTAATGTAAGAGAGTTTAAGTTGGCTATTCTGCCAATGAAAGCAGATTTAGAAACGCAGCTTAAAGAAAAAGCGTTCGCTATTTCTTA
>JABFPN010002494.1:0-22032 GCA_022817305.1 Leptoteleia sp. ZL-2020 | reverse complement strand
ATCGTCCGCGGAGTTGAGCAAAAAAAAAAAAACAAAAAAAGAAAAAAAAAGTGCACCAACGTGCTAAAAGCACCGGTGAGACTTTCCTTAAGGGACCATTTACGGACAAACTTGAATTTGGAAGAAAATTGAATCGTTGCGTAATAATAATGGGGGAAAAAAGAGGCTGCGAGGACTGCAGCTTTGTGGATAAATATTGCAAGGGAACCCCCCGGGGTCTCGGAGACTCACCGTTTCGACTGGGAGGCCGTGGGGGCGCAGGGTAATTTGGTGGCGTCAGGGGTGGCGGCGGCGGCGGCGGCGGTAGTTTGTTCAACGGTTTGGTCTGCGGCTGTAACCACGTCTGGGACTGCGGCAAGAGCGGCCGACCGTGAATCGGCGACGGCGACGGCGACGGGCTGGACGTCGACGAGGACAGGCTCCGGTACGACGTGGAGCTCAGGTTGTTGGGAGGCCAGGGTGGGCGCCGCGGGGGCAGCGCCGGAGGCGGGTTGCAGTCCAAGGTATCCACACTTCCACACTTAAAAATCACCTAACACACCGAAAATGTTTCTTCACTCTTCACCACTCGCGCGAAGAGACAACGATTATATCCAACATGGGGCGCTCGCGGCCGGGTGCTCATCCAACTGTTGCACCACCGTTGACTCAACTCCAAACAGCATCCCCGTGCGTTATCCGCAAGGGGCACACACTAATAGCAATGCCGCGTCCTCTTCTTTCTTCGGTCGCTCCCTCTCGTTTCTTCGACTTCGCGCGAACACACCGAGAGAGACGGGAGGAGAGACAGATAGAGATAGATAGATAGACAGATAGAGAAAGAGAGAGAGAGAGAGAAAGAGAGTGGGATAGAGGTAGAGCGAGTGTGCGCGCGTGTGTGTGTGATAGGGAGAGAAAGAGAGAGAGAGGGACGAGGAAAGAAAGGGGGGCCGAATGTATATCGCGTGGGCTGGCCGTCAGTAACAGGCTCCTTCATTCACCGCCCGTTTTATCCACTCGGGCTTGTGGCCCCTCAGACCACCGCAGAAATAGCCCGTTGTTCGCGCGAAGAGTCTCGCCAAGAAGCCCGGCTGGCTTCGCTTCGCTCGCACTCCCGCATCCGTCTCATTCGAGCTGTCCCGACGGCGGCGGCGGCGACGACGACGACGACGACGACGGCGGCGACGAGTCACTCGACGAGTTGTCCGTCCCGGGCAAGTAGCATCGCCTCCTCGACGCGTGCCAAAATCTCACTGAGTTCGCCGGCACTCCACTTCCGCCAGCTCCACCGCCTCTTCCTCCTCCTCCTCCTCCACCTCCTCCTCCGCCGCCCCCTCCAGCCGTCCTGCTTCCTTCCCCTGCGGTCCCTTCCAGTACCCTATCGACAGGTGCGTAACTCGCGGACGGAGACTTTTCACCGGCCCGACCGCGCTCGTCGTTTCCTCTTCATCGACGTCCACATCGACGCTCCGACGTCGCAGCTTTTTTCCTCCTCCGTATTCGGCCGGCGCATTCGTCCGTTGCCCCAAAAGCCCCCCGACGGCCGCTATCACTGCCAATCTCTGCCGACGACTGCCAGTCTCCCGCGGTCACACAGAGCAACCAAACTTGGCCGGCCCCGGCACTTATTCCGCAACGGGGAAAGACGTTGCTCGCGCGATACCACACTACGAGTCCGGAGCAAACAAGGCAGCTTGGCCGCTGCCTCGGTTCGAGAGAGAGAGAGAGAGAGAGAGAGAGAAAGAAAGAGTAAAAGAGAAAGAGAGATCGAGACAGGGACGAAGAGAGGGAGGGAGGGCGAGAGCGAGAGAGAGAGGAGCGAAGAAAAGTTTCAGCTGGCCTCGGCGGCCATGTCGTGTATCTCGTAGCTCGTTCGAGCAAGCCCAGGAACGTAGGCCGGGTGGCGCGGGCCCGCGGACACTCTTGGTTCACTCTTTTTCCTCTTGTCGCTTCACCCGCGTACACTCGATTGGTGCCAATTGGGCGCCCGACCTCGCACTGTACTGCTCTCGCGCGCACTGCCACTTAATCGAATGCTGCACACCAAGTATTACGGTCCTTCCGGTCGCTGTCGCGGATTTGTCACTCGTTTGCCGTTGGTCCCGCGTTTCTCGTGTCGTTTCACCGCTGTGTGCGAATACGCGGTCGCGAGCTCTCACTGACTCGGGGCGGGGGGCGAGCTCGGGGTTTTTCAAGAAAACGCTGTGATCGCAGTTTGAAAAATCCTCCGCCTAGCAGCGTGTCCTGCCAGTTTCTGATTCCACGGAGCGGCTGCTCGCTGATCGCTCGCCGGCTGCGCTCCGTTCGGTGACGCTGCTCTCTCGGCGTGTATCGCGGGTGGGGTGCGGCGCGCATGCGCGACACCCGTGTCTCCCCTTGCGCTGCGACGTCCTCACCTGCCGCGTCGTCGCCACTGCGTCCGTTGAGTCCCTACCGCACCCACACTACGACGCCATTCCCTCGGGCCAGACGTGATACTTCATTCATGCTCGTATTGTACGACCAGGGCCGTAGCCAGTCGCTCGGCGAGCCCCGCGCTACGTTGCTCTCCCTCGTTGTTTTGGCCGCCACGATAGCGCTTTTAAACATGGCAAACTACGCTGGACCATTATTGCTTTCTTGTCAATGGAAAAGCCATTTTCCCTTTTCATCCATTCATAACCGTGAACAATTCTGTGACGTTGCGCCGGGGCAATTGTTTAATTCTCGTAGAAGGCAATCGGTGGGAGGCAATACAGGATTCAGTAAAAGTCAGAGAAATAAGTTTCAGTAAAAGTATAGAAATAGGTCTGATCGGTAGGAATACGTGGATATTTTATTTAAAATACACATTTTGTGTTAATATGTAGGTTTTGTTAGAGGAAGGAGAAGCAATGTACATAATGCAAAATGTTGTTTGAACATTTATAAGAAATTCCTTTGCTCCTGTTTGGCCTTCACTTTACGGTTATGCCTTATTAATGTTTTATATTTATTTTCGTTTATTGTTGTGGTTGTTATTTTTATTATTGTAATTCCTTGCATATTCTGTTTTGTTATAAAGTTATACGAATGTAACTCTAATAGAAACAGTTCCCTGAAAAAATCTGAAAGGACTCTGAAAATCCCAACTTAATATATTTTCGGGATTTTTAAACATTTTCAAGGAGTTTATATTCCTTTTTTACCGGGGAGATTTAACATTCTTTCTTCAGAAATCTTTTTATTATTCATTAAATTTTTTAAATTTAAGATTAAAAAAAATGAATAAAAGTTACAAGCTTTCATATTTGATAAATTATATGCATTACGATTATACTAATTTATATTACTAATTAATATTCATTATTTATGTCAAACAACTGCAACGAAAATGACACTCACTGTTTACTGAACTCGTATAGGACATACTATTAGAATTAAGAATGAAATAGTTGAAGTTTTACCCCACAAAAAGAACGAATATCACAATAAACTTCCGGATGACACAGTCATTAGGTATTCTGACTGAGTATTAAAGTACACCATTGGATACATTATAAGAATAAAATTGATGTAATTCTAAATATGACTAAATTCTAAGGCATTGTATGTTTTTTTTTATTTCGTTTTTCTCGTTTTCAGTAAAATTTGACTGTCATGAATAATGCTCTAAACTAACATTAAATTCAGCAATTATCTTATAACATTTTAATTCTTTACCTATAAGAAATATAAAATAATGAAATCAGATATACGATCATTTAATGCAAAATATGCTTGATTACATTTAAATTTTAAATTTAGTATCAATTAATTAATTATTGATTACCTAAATATGTTTTGTAAAATCTTTATTAGACATTGACAACAACAAATATATATAAAAAATGATGTAAATTTGTACACCTATTATTTTATTAATATCAAATGAAAACTAAAATAAAATAATCTAATGAAAATGATCACTCAAGATATTAATTATCGTAATCATAATTTAAATAAAAAAGTGTTTATATAATTATGCAAGAAAACAGATCGAAACTAAAGGAAGGAACTGCAAATTTGGATAACTGTGGCTATTTATATTAAAGTATCCATGTAGGAGTCAATATAGCAAATTGGCATAGAAATCCGTACGACAACCCACATAGGTAGGATCGTACATGAAAGCTGACGTTGGAAAAAAATTCATGTAGGCATTTTTAAGTGGGATTCCATGTAGGAAATTGGTATTAAAATGTATAAATGGATTCTCACGTGGGAGAGCCATTTGTGAAAAATTAACATCGCGCGTGAGATTCCAATGGGATTTTCTTTAGCTGAGAAATAGTCTGCAATTGTAGATCGTGTGTTCGCAATAAAATTATACATTTCATTATATTTCATGCTTAAAACTGCTCCTTCCATTCTATTTCTTTCTTCAATAAAACCTTAACATCTCAGTCGAAACATTAATCGCATAACGAACCGCAACCCTTTTTCATGGAGAAATAAATTCTTATTTTTTTTGAATAGAATCTCTGGATCTGTGCTCTTATGAATTCATAAGAAATAAGACATACAATAATAAATATATAATATGTATAATACAAATGTTTCGTGGCTCGCGGGTGGGGGGTTAGGTGGTTTGGCAAAATTTTGCGCCAAAGATCACGGAGTGGACGAAATCGACAAGCGCGAGCTTTACGCAAACGTTGCGACATTGTTTTGCGGCGAGGACAAACGTCAAACCGGAATACCCGTTAGAAGCGAAACGAGCGCGATGGATCTACTTTGTAAATTCAGCGAACTCTTGAATCTCGACGAGAAGCGGAGCACGCCGTGCATTTGCGCAAGCGGCGCACCGCGCATCCGTCTCCCTCGCGCCTCCAATTTTCTCCAACACACCGACGTGGCTGGCCCCTGCCTGGCCGCCTACCCCACACACCTCCTCCGCCCCGCCCCGGCCCCGGCCCCGGTCGCCCCCCCCCTCCCCCTCCTCTCCTCTCCTTTTGTCCCTTTCTCGCTGGCGCGTGTTCTCGCTCTATCGGCCGGCGCGCTCTTTCTCCTGTCACGCTCGTCTCTCTCTCGCTTCCCCCTCGATCGCCGCGTATCTAGCTTATAGAAACTCATTGCACCGTCTTCGTTACTCTCGCTGGTCTATCGCGCGCGCTTATACACACGACTTGGCTCGGCCAAGCCGAGTGCAACGCCGATCTCATTCGAGAAACCTTGGCGAATGCCTGTCCGGCTCGAATGAAATCGTTTCGTGCGTCGAAAGGAGAGGAAATAATAAGTGCATGATATATCGCGCGCTTTGGTGACAATTGCGCCGAGCGCTCGCGACGCCCCGAGATGCGGAATTCGCCGCGCGCCAACGACTCGGCTTTCGGCGATGCGTTATTTCGATACGACCGAAAATGCTGGTATTCAGCAAACACAATGCCGTCAATTGTTGCCGTACTTTACTGCAATTGAATTATGAATATTTTATCTGACCATTGCAACAGATGTTTAATCGGTTATTGTAATGATAGGTGGATTTTCCATTGAAAATTTCGATTGAACTAATTCCGATTGTTGTAAGAATATTATGTTAGTTTGTTATACATTTTTATGGAGGGGGAGGGTGAATTATTTGGTGGGCTATATTATTAAAAGAATTCAGGATAATGATATAACTTGTAGAATTAAAATAATATAATTAAAAAATTAATTATTCAACACAATAAGGTTAATTGCTTTTGTTGGAAAATTTAAGGTAAGAAAATTTACATATTACAAAGATAAAAAATTCTTGACTGTTTTTTAATATAAATATATATTCTAATGGACATTTAATGTATTTGAACATCTTTTTAATCAATAAATAAAGTTCTGAGTAATTATCTTCTAAATGATAAAATTATAAAATTACAAATTTTATGATTTTTTGTATAACAAATCATTATGGCAGCGCATAAAAGCATTAAAAAGCAGTAGTAAATATCTTTAAATTATGAAACATTATTATAAACGGGGAAGTATGATAATTATTTATATATTTGTATTAACTTTTACCATTATTATAGCAATACTATCGAAAAGCGAAATAGGCTTATAGGCAGAATATATTTTTTTGAATTTTAATTGATATATACTGTACCTAATACCCAATTCTTTTTGCGGACATTAGACGTAAATGGTTAGAGCAAACGAATAGCCCGATTATTCAACGCATCGAATTCGACAAGCACCAAAACTGAAAATGAATTTCCTAATCCCAGTTAACTTTCAACATCCGATCTGCGCCAGAAGTTGCGGAATGTTGCAATTCTAGCGCGCGGCATCATGAAATTTAAATGAAAAATGTCATTGACCTGGGTACTCCCACGAGACTAAAAGATCGGAATCGTCGAAAATGGTTAACTCGTGGTGATCATTAGACAAAGAATCGTAGGTTTCAATCCGAGAGTGAGAGGTTCCATGTGAGCAGGGGGGAGAATCGAAAGCAATCAAAATCATCGAAAAGGAAAAGATTTGATATATAAAGAAGGAAAAAAAATTAAAATTAATAAATTCTTCCGAATATAAAATTGTTCGTTTATCCATAATTTTGATTTCTTTCGATTACATTTATTTTATATAATTATAATACTCAAATTTTATACATTGCAAAAGTGTTCGGAGACATAATTCTGGAAATTCATTTAAACCTAACTATTTTAGATTAGGTTATACAATAATTCTTGATTGTTGAAATTTTTTTTGCCAAATGCACAAGAATTGATTTTATAGATTTTAATAGATTTCATTAGTTCAACTAACTTATTTTTTTGCCGAGACATAAATTCCCAAAACGTTACGAATTACACTGGTTGCCAAGAAGCAGAAGAATTTCATAAGCGCTTATGAGAACTAGTGATTCTTAAACCAAGGATTAATGGCGAAAAAGGCCGGGGCATGTTTGAAACAATTACGATTCGTATGGTTACGTTAGCGAAGCCATCTGACGCGGTACCCACCAGTTGAACTAATAAAACTTCATGTAGGACTATACTTAGCACGTGATATTGCTGCGTGGGAAGATACTCAAGGACCACGCCAAGCGCTGAATTACGGGTGTCGTGAAAAATTCGGTTATGAGTTCGCATGGCCAATCTCACCATTTGGTTCACGCTACCTGTCACGTTTGCGCGGTGTTCGCTCGCCAATTGTACGCCGCGCCGATTTCACCCAAGCGAATATCGTTTCAATTGTCTTGTTGCAATTAGAACGGCCATTATGTAATCATGTCCTAAATGTTGCCTCGGAACTGTTTAAAAAAATTGCACTGCCCACTTTTTGCGCTTGTCAGTTTATTCCTTATCACTGCTATGTTGCGCATTTGATCGGTAGTAATTATTTTATAATACAGTAAGAAAAAAAAAATTATAAAAAATATTAAACTTTTAGACTATTAAACGGATATACTTGTCTAATATTAAACATTATGGTGCAAGTATAGTAAAATATGCTTGAAATTGAATAATAATATTTTCAATATTTTTTACTAGACTCGAGTAGTATATCTTAAGAAAGATTTTTTATAAACACATTTTTTTTTTTGTAAAATTAAAAATTAAAAATCTCTTTTACTTTGCACGTAAAAGTGTAAAAGTTTAATTTCAGTTTATTTAACTGAATTATATGAGAAATTTTTAAAAATAGCACGTCGAACGTTTTTCATTTCATTTTATTATGATTGTAGAGTTTTATTGTGCTTCTTTTTCGTTAAGTTAACTGCTCGAATTATTGTACAAACATCGTGAATTTCTCTTGTATGATTTCCGTAAAAGAGTAGACTGTTATTCAATGCTCGTTCCTCGAATGAATCGGAATGGCTATGAATGAAGGTGCTGAAATTGTTTACCGTGTACGCACACAATGAGTGACATCACATTTCTGTTGAATTCGATTCTGAAAACCGACGATAATGTCAATTTGTTCGAATCAATCAAGCGCAACGATGACGCCGAAATGAGTGTAAGACGATTTTAATGTTGATATCACGTGTAATTGGTGCTTTGTATTCAACGAACGATGGAATCATCTACGATATTACCGGCAAATTATAATTTCATTATTATTTCAATTGTCCATTAACATGATTTATGAATTTCTAATGAACCATCCGATTTTATCATACTGCAGATGGAAACAATATTTAATGAAACCCGAATGAAGTCCGGACTAGAATATTATCCGCGAGCATTTCATAAAATTATGATAAATCTGAAAAATTTAAAGTTTTAACAGATCCGGTCAAGTTTAATCAGAATTAAATCACTAATTAGTATTCCTTATTATATATGTTATAGTATTTAATAAAAATATTAGGAAAAATGATACCAAGGAATAGAACTCGTTCCTCACAGTCGTTCTCTTTATCTCCACTCTATGCTACCATTCAGAAATATAAAAATACTAAACATATTTTCCCAGTCGTAAGCGTAAGGTAGTAGTAATGCGTCAATGTACAGGCTGGTAACTCTAAGACTATTCATTGATAACGACATTTTTTATAATATTTTTTAAAATGCAGCTTATTAATTTTGCTATACCATATTATATGAAATACTATAAATACACATTACTAGTGTAGAAATATTTATGGTACATTTCGAAAATATAAAAAGAATTAAGGTTTTTCAAGAATATATTTAAAATATTTGAATGTACCAAAAATATTCCATGGTATTAGAGTAGTATCGATTACAAGTAAATTTCTCTCCGTGTAAAGCGAACATAAATGAAATACGATAGAAAGTAAAAACTTTGAACGTATGCAAAAAAATATTTTCATACTAATATACGACTAAATTATTAGTCAAATGTTTTCGGCGTAGGCTGGCTGGATTGGAGAATAATCCCGTCGCTAACGGTTGGAGAACAATTTGGTATCGCAATTAATGCATAGGAAAGGTGGTCCGCGAACTGCGTGGTAATGCTAATCGCGTGTACGAACTCCCGAGGGAGGATATCCGGTACGGAAACGCTTCCCGTTGACGCCCACCCGAACAAACGAGATAGCCAACAAACGCATTTCCGTCTCGCCTTCCGAAACGTATAACGTTACCCTCTAATAACGTAGGCCACGTGGCCGGCTCACATTCAACACTCATTCATTTGTCCTCGTGTCATTCATGAATGACGAGTTTGCTTTTTTTTTGCCGTTTCATTGTTTATAAACATGTCCGTATAAGCGTGCAATTATTTAATAACATTACTCCAATGTTACTGAATACCGTTTGAATATGGCTATAATATTGTGCATAGTTTAATAGTTTACTCAAATATTACTAATATATTGCAAGTAATGTTAAGTGTCTCCCTTATAATAGTGTATGTTAAACATTGAAACTTATAGAACATATAGTTCCTCTAATTATGGCCAGTTCAATGGTTCGCACGTCTAGAGAAAAAATTTATTAATTTTAATATAAATCAATTAAAATATTATTTAAAATAAATAAATATGTATATGGAAATGAATAAAACTTTTGTTTAAAGTAAATATTTTATATTTACATATATTCCAACAAGATTTTTTTTTATTTTTGCTCTGGATGCACTTGTATTGCACTTCTAGTAGAAATGAAATACACATTTATATATTATAGTTAGTTTTAATAGCTTATCGTTTTCTAAATAATTAAATTTCCTATTATTATATTCCGTAAATTTATAACTATGTTTCATAAAGTTTTAAGAAAAATAAAATTCTTACATTAAATGCTTCCCATGCATCGCTACAATTAACCCGGTCTTCTAAACAACGTAAGTTACGGAGAAACGAATTTCGGTACTATTCGTCATTTTCGCAATTGTCGTGGTGAACGGACGAGGCAGTTTGATGAGTTTTCTAGATTCCCCTGATGCTTTCGTGCCTCGTAGCTTTTATTTATTACGAGGGTTAATTGATTAATTAACTTACAGAGACTATACAAGACTGCTGCTCTCAAACGGTGGCCTTATTTTACACAGCCACTTAAAAATTTCTCACAATAACGTAAATAATTACTAAACCTGACGAATTTCTGGTCAGTCGTTTCATGTAACACAAGAAAAAAAAGTCAGTGTTTAAATTTATAAGTATGTTTCATAATCAGTAAAAAAGTTTCATAAATATATCAGTATGTTTGTCGAAATTTCTAGTAAACATTCAGAATTTTTATAAAAATATCTATTTTCAAAAAATAAAGCTTAAAACGAAGTTGCAGTTGTTATCGAAAATGTTCAGATAATTGTATATTCTTAAAAATGACTAGTTCATTAAAATAATATCCTTTTGCTCGAGTGCAAAATTCTTTTAGATTTAAATATTTCCCAAAAAGTAATTAGTGCAATTGAAAAAGAAAATCTCTTTATATTGAAACAGAATTATCTTTTTATTGAAGAGGAATAATAGATATTATAATAGTGTTTAAAAATTAAAATTAAATTGTGCATTAATTAATAATTGAATTACAAGACTTAAAGATTTTGTTTCCATGGTGTAATAATAATTTCTCGTTAATTTTGACGCAACGCATTGACTTATATAAAGTCTAATTCACGATGGACCTTTACACGACTGCATTTATAAGCGTGTTTAATGCTAGTGAAATGGCAAGACGCACGTTACAACGTAACGTAAGCATTATAGTGAATGATCCGAGCAAGCACGGAGGCACGGTTTTACGTGTACACGTAGCCTGCATGAATGCGAGGACAATTCGCGGACAGATGAATGATTCAAAATGATGTGCATTCATTGAACGTGGTCGTTCCGCTGTCAGCAAGGACGCGGCACGTTTTCCGTGCCGGAGTACCGTTCCGAGCGAGGCCTGCGATTTGAACGAAACTAATCGCAGTCGTAATTACCGCGAAATTCATATCAAAATGCACTGATTTTTCTTTGTCCGAGCCATGCTTCCGTTCGGTGACAAACGGGTGCAGTTTCACAATCGCTTTCGTGCAGACCGCGTTGCGACACTCATTCAAGTCGACGTTATATTGTTTGCTTTTTATTACACCGAATTACAAAACTGTCCCTACACCGAGAGAAATTTATTATTAGTCACTACTATATTGCATTTTATGATAACTCTGAGATATACATATATATTCCTGAATTTATAGTACTTCTTGTGTAGTAAAATTTATAAAGATTGCTAATGTGTTAACAGTATAAAATATTTGACTAAATTCTTAAAGAAAAATTTTATTTGTTGACACACTGAGAGAAAAAAATATCAATTTTTAATAAAAAGTTTACTACTTTGGCATTATACTTGCAGAATATCATTATGTGGAAAACTACTTGATTAAAGTTTGTTAAATTAGTTTATTAAAAATAGTAATTCTATGTAGTTTCGTACAATTTAACAATCTGTTTATTAAATTTTAGTAACCTGTTTAATAACTGATTTATGATTGACATAGGAAATAGATTAGTCACACTGATGAATAGCGACATCCAACGGACAAGACATAAAATAAAATGTTTGCCAAAAATTAGAATGCAGTTTATTAAAACTTGTAATCCCTGGTTTCTTAATTTTTAATGTTCTTTTCTCTCCGTGCAGTTTAATAGTAAACTATAAACAATCGCCGAATCATCTAAATAAACACAGAAAATAAAACTATTGCTGACTTCTTCTTCTTCTTCTTTTTTTATCTTTATCTGCTTTCTACGTTTACATTGAGACCATCAGTAGTTAGGATTATACGAGTTGCTCTGTAGTGATGTATGAGTGACGTGTTATTTGTTCTGTTGATTTCTTGGTAAAAACTATTGTTGACGTTCCATTGAAGGCATTATTAATTTACTTAATAGTTTAAAATGTAAATGTTTCCAATTTATAAGATATACATTATTCATGGAACAAAAAATATTAATTAATTTAATAATTATATTGAATAAGATTCATAGGAAAAAAATGTTAAATTCATGATATTTTTGGTTTATTTAATCTTTCTGTAAACAATGATTTCTATAGAAATTCGGTTTTTCATTACAGCATATGCTGTTTCCATATGGAATACGGACAAATTGTTGAAGAGTACACTATGAAAACAGTGGCTAGTTATCTCGTTTACAGTGCAGTCTTATCGATTCAACTCAAGTTGCGCGCATTATTTGAATAGTTATAAATAATAGACAAAGAATTAAGTAATTGATAAATTCGACTTGCCACGAAGATGAAGTCAAAAGTCATTGTATAGATCGGAATCCGATGTAGCCATTGAATTCATTATTTGATGAATGAACTTTGATGAATGAAGATTCGTAAATTTTTCGATTATGCATCGAGTTAAAATAATTTGGAGTAGATAAAGTCATTAATCAGATAATATGTAGGAAAGGAAGAGATATGATTACTTGTAAAATTATTACCAAAGTATATATTTGTAAATTTAAGTGTGTGGCATTGGTAACTATTTTTTTAATTTACTCAAAAATGTTGAAAAACATAAAAAAATGGAATTAGTATTAAAAAACGAAAATTTTATAGCAATCTAAACAGCCATCTTTATCATTTATTTTTTTCAATATAAAACATTTGCATTAAAAGTATATTAATTATTATTCAACAAATAAAATCTTATTATTAACTTAGTGTAATTATTATAAAAAGTAGTCAGAAAAATGTTAGAAAGAAAAATAAACACATATACATAAACAGATTGGCTAATGAATGAAATAAGCATAAAGTCGACAATAAAACTATTAATTCATCGTAGCCATTTACGAATGCACATTTATTTTGACCGACGACTTCTGCCAGTTATAATCCTTTATAAAATGTGATTATTGTTCGTCAATAATAGGACTTCCGTTTCCGTTTGTCGGACCGTTTTGCCAGCTTAGCTCTCTCATAACCGCTGAAAAGGAAACGGATAAAGTTTTCCTCTAAAAATAAGCTCGGCATGCGCTTCTTTTCAAACGGGATTTAACCTTTTTTTCTCTTATACCTTCGATTTTTATTATTATTATTATTATTATAATTATTTCAACAACTATTGAAACGTGAACTGCCGCGGAACTATCCTGAGCACGCCGGATAAAGGAACTAAATTTTGTGAGGAAACGATCTTCCCTTTTTTTGTCTAATGCACGAACCGGGCTTCCTGGTTAAAGTAAATCTATATGTTTACTTAGGCACGAGTATTTGAATATTATTTGGCATAAAAAAAATATATCTTTTTCCAGTGGCAGTTTGATGAAAATCATACGAAGGTTTAATTTGTAGAAATTTCTCGTAGCAGATGGTAATTGAAAAATGCTGTACCAGGTGTTCTTTTTTTTCTCTCATATATATATATATATATATATTTGTGAAATGTATAATTCGAGGATCTAAAAGGATACGTGTAGAAGATTTTGAGAATTATTTGCAATTTCGGGTACGCCTTCAAAATGGTTCCATAGGAAACGATCATTTTTAGAGAATCGTTAGTTTAGTTAGATTTAAAAAAATATATACGAGGAGGCTACGCCCACCAATACGTATTCATATGAAACTTTCGTGAGAAATTATGAATCGTATTGTGCAAAATTATCGTGAACCGTGTCGTAATTTGAAACTTACCTTGGCATTCGACGGAATTTGAAACTAGCATTTAATTTTACGAAGCAGTTTTTCAATCATATATTTCATTTGAATTGATAAGAAAGTAATGCAAGAATGATTAATATCTTTATACGTAATACGTAAACATATGCTTCTATAATTTTTCAATTTCGAAGACAGTATTATTTTTATTATAAAACATAATTACATTTAAAAAAGGGTACATTAACGGAAACTAAGGGAACTTTGAGGATAGCAAATTTCAAATTTAATGATCTTTTTGTTGGTAACAATAAAATTTTCAATTAACGAAGCCAGTAAGATATTGTAGACTCAAGAAAATAAATAATTTACATTTTTATTTGCATTGGTATAACACCAATACTAACATTTGCCATAACATTTGTAAATATTACTATAAATAATCTTATATTATATTATTTTATGTTTTGCTAAGTGTCTCTATACAACCATATTATTTGATATTACTGTTTTGTTTATTTTTTTTTTCAATATTGTTTACCAAATTAATATTCAAATTATATTTAAATGCAAATTAATAATACAAACAGAGGAAATATTATTATTATAAACAATATGTTTGCCGTGCTCGAGAACACCGGGAATATTGATAAACATGTGATTGGAAACCAGAGATATTAAATCCTCGGCGATACATTTCAAATTATCATATTTCTGAATTAATCGACTATATATATTTCGAACGTCGAAGATTTTGTGTCGCGATAAAAAAAATATCATTAATACTTTTGTTTTTCGTGAATGCCAAAGCAACTGTTTTGAAATTGTCGATAGGCAAAAGAGCGAAGCATGATTAATAGAATGGCCGGGCTTTAAAGACGCTGACGTTTCGGAGCCGCTGGCTCAGCGCGTGATTACCTGAAATTTATTCGGTTAAACTGTTTCGCGCCATTGTTTATAGAGGAGGGAGGAGCTCTCCCCAAATTCGACACTCGAATTTATGTGCCTCTTTTTATCGCGAACATTATTTAGCCTGCTTTTTGTTTCCTTCAAACGTCGACAAAGCTATAAACATGTTAATGAAAATATTTTTATTTTATTATTAACGATACATATGTATTATAATAAATCATTAATGAAAATAATGATAAAATAAGGCAAATAGAAATAATGAAAGCATTTTTAGAGAAAAATCCGTGAATTTTGTGGCAATTAAATGCTCGATTGTTTATTCAGGAAAATTTGAAAGATTGTTCATTGAAAACGGCGTCATTAATATCATCCTAATGACTGAATGAACAGTTGCCTTCTTCACTCCACCAAGTCATTAATTTAACATTCTATTAATGACTTTATTATTTCCTGCCATTAATTTGCTTTTCAATACTACAGTTATAAAACGGCAAAGCAACACTTTCTCAATCAACTGCTCAACGATCGAATTATTTTTCCGTCCATTTTACGCCAACCATTAATAACTTTGCGTATTGGAACGCACGCGCGCTCCCATATCGGCCCAATAAAAGTGCACGCGGGTAATTTCCGCGCGATTTTTTTATTTGTACACAGACCTCGCGCGTTCGCGTTGAGTCGCGACTTTTTATACAGGCAAACAAAATAAACGACATTGTGCCCGGCGTAAATTCATTTACTTGGCGAAACTGATGCGACACGTAACATTTAAGCGCCTTGTTTTAAGAAGACACTTAAATGTCGTTAATACCGCGGCACTTTATTCGCGGAAGTTTGAAAATAATATTGTTAAATGTTTATAACTTCCTTGCACGAGAATCGAGCGACAATATGATAAACAAGAATTCGCGGTGATGTATTAAATAATGCAGAATATATATATATAAAAAAAAAGGGAATGAAAGAGTTCGGTTCGATTGCGGATCGGTAACATTGAAATTAAATTCGAACGGAAAATGATACGGGGTATTATTTTAGCCGAGTTTATCACCGACTGATCTGCGTATACGCAGTAGTATCACGTTACAATAATAATAATCGTTCTGCAATTTGCATTTCTCTTCGCCTTCTTCCATCTATCCATCATCGTTATTTTTCTCGATAAGAACGAAACTTAAAGAATTGTTTGGCGAACAATTACTTCCGCATTCTTGGCACATCGTGATATTTTTATATTACATAAAAGTAACGTCAACTGGAACATTGGATGTTTACTTACAAGCGGAAAGGTCGCCGTATCAACCAGTTTCCGGTTTAACCGAAACCAAGTCGGAAATGAAAAGCATTGCAAGAAAATTACGATAAAATGAAACAACATGACAATTATTTACGCAAAATGCTATGTAATATTTGATGTAAAATGGACATTTGGTTGAGTAATTAATTTATGCAAAATATAAGAATACAGTAAAGGATGGCAGATGATGCAATAAATTTAAAATTAAGAAGATAAATATGAAGAAGTGATGGAGAACCGTATTTTTTCCTAAGGGAATACATTGAGAAAAAAGTTATTTATATTAGAAATCACTATAAAATTGTAAGTGATTATGGTAATTATTAAAATAATAAATATTAAATTTCATCGTACAATTGCAAATATCATAGATCTTCCTAACGCCAGAAGGTATAGTAGTTTTATAGTAAATGTTAATGTTAATACTACTAGTTAATCGCCACATAATCAAATAATAATAGCATATTAATCATTCTCATTAACATTAATAATAAATAACCAAAAGAATATACATGAGCTGTCAACTGTTTGATAATCTAAAATTCTACACTGCAGTTCTGACAGTATTAACTTTTTGAACAGATTATACAATAAAGATAGAAATTCCCGTGACATACTTTCTCTCTCGACACGCATTGGTAGCCTCAATGCGCATTCCAGTATTACTATATTTCAGTGTACGGTACTAAAAAGACGTAAATTGCTAACCAACAAAAATAACCATCATTCCGTACTTGCATTTGGATTGATCAGTATTCACGTAGAAAATGCGTAAATTAAGATATCAGACGTGAAGGTGGGAATAATAACAACAGTCTTTGTTTAATTAGAAATAAAGATTTTATTACAGTTATCCTCACGCACCATATACATAAACAAAACATCTTTGTTTATCTACATAAAATTCTAGTTATCTGGTTCTCATACTAAACACTGATTAGTACGAAAAAGTTTTGATTTCTTGGAAAAACGTCTTCTCATTTTAAAAAAATGTTCGAATCCCGTCAAATAACTTTACACGAAGAAAAGAAAAACGAAAGAAAACGAAAATACAGAATAAACAAAGTAAAAGTGTAAAAGAAAAATGAAGAAGACCGAGACAACGCAATGATCTGCATTTATTTCTTCAACTTCTATATTACAAATCCAAGATTAAAATTCCTATCCGGTTTCTCTACACTTTTCACACCTCAACGAAACAAGCTTTCGAACGACTTGTCTTAGGCAGTCTTATGAACGTTTAGTACGCAGAATATCGTCTCGACGTTCCAAAGATAACATTAGAAGAAATAACAGAATCACAATATCGATTTTGAATTCTCCAGAAATGTTACCCTTGGGTGCCTCGACGTGCTTTCTCAAAATTTTATTTTCGCATTTACAAAAATCGACCTATCGATTACTATAGTATATTTTTTATATCCAAGACACTGACATTTTCCCTTATTGTTGCCCACCCCCCTTCCGTTGATAGCAAAGTCAACATGATTACGTCGAAGGCGCTGATTCGATAATTACAATGAATGTGTTTGAGTGCGTGGGTGTGCATGAAATTTATTTATTTTATTTCTTTTTACAATCGTGACGCGGCACTGCTGGGACGAAGCTCCTTTAGAGAATTTGGAACAGCTTTTTCAGCTCAACCATCAACATCCAGTCGGTTTTCACAAGGTCATCGCGGAAGTATTCTTTGCAGGCGTCGATACTCTGCCGGCTTATCTGTAGACAAGAGAAAGATAGTGTTTTTTTAAATGGATATTATTTTTTTTTTACATTAATATTTATTACGTAAATGGCAAACGATAATCTAGTAAAAACATGACAGTAATATGGCAAATTGTTGGCAAACGCCAGATTTTTATTCGTGTATTTCAAAATAAGCGAAATATGACTAAAAAATACTCATTTTCTTTTTTCGCAAATATTTTAGTTAGCAATACATTTTTCACTATTAGTATACTTTTTCATCTTTCAATAACTGTCAATGTATAATATCTGGAGATATATAAATATTACTTTATTACATATTTGAATTAAAGTAAAAAATAAACTTCTGAATTCAATAAAGTATAACAATAACACGATTCTTTGTAAATAATAAATGACAATATAAACAGTGCTTTAGTATAACTGAAAAATGTATACATATTTATATATATACAGATGAACCGTTATAAAACGTGCCTCTTTTCTATAAATACAAGGCTAATCGAGCTTCATTAAAGATACAAATACCCGGTTCATTCATTGAGAATTATCGTACGTCAAATTGAATGAACTTTTTTCTTGCCGTTAGTTAAATTTACGGCTAATCCGCGCGCGGCCAGTAATAAAATCTACAGTCTGAAATATCGGGTTATTACATTTCACACAAGCCGTCTATTAATATTTAACGTGCGAATTCAATCGACCGATCGCTAATTCGAAGATTCTCCAATTTTTTTTTTTGCCCCATTAAATATGGAATATTCTTGCATCAATTATACTTGAAAATTTTTATATCATTACATGAGAGTAGAGCGCCCTCCGGGTGCATATATAGACATTTTTTTTCTTAATTCATATATGACCATATACGGTCGTATATGGTTGATATATAGTAATAATTGATTTTAATATAAGGAAATAATATTAAATCTATATTATTTATGGCTAGATTATTATATCAATTATTGCCGTATATAGATCATGTATATATACATATATGGCCATGTATGGATTAACAGAAAACATATGTACATATATAATTTTATTTTATTATATGAAATGTTTAAAATATATATGAACCATGTATGTTTAATTTTTACTAGGATTGTAAATTTAGTTTTTTTTTTTCTTATACACAATTGAGACTAAACAAGTAAATTTTAAAATGGATGTCAGTATTAATTTTAAAAAAATAAAAGATGTTTTTATTTAATAATAAAAACAGATTTTAAGATTAGTTATTTTCATTTATTTTTGTTAATTTTTGGTTATAATGAAAAGGAATTTTGAAATTCGTTCCAGGCTAAAGTAAAGTGACTTTATAAGTTTTTTTTTTTTCTCGAACATCAAATGTCGTCGGGATAAGGTAGTCTTTGTTCTAGAGAGCGTCCTGTGGGACGCTCGATTGGTATATGTACGGATGCACAATGGGACCGCAAACAAGCGACACTCGCTGATTGCGACATCCTGCTTCGCTTCTCGGGGACCGACTGTCGCAACTTTATAGCGAGTTCACTTCCTTTCATAGTCGGTGGTGTTAAAATTGTTTCACAAAATAATAACTGCACCGACAGAACAAACAACCAAATTGAACGTCGTTAAAGGTGGCGCTGAAATAAAGATATTACTAAATTCGCCGCGATGTCAATGCGCCACGAATCATTCACGACGAGAATCTGCTCTAACAATTTTACAATGTCGAGAAAAGAAAAGTACTTGTGAAATGCAATAATCGAACATTTTTTTATTGCCAATTTTCATACAACACTTCTAGTTTTTGTATAAAAATGTAATAGAAATTAATCTGTTCTTTTTCATTGACTTCTCAATTAAGATGTTAATATGAAAATATGTATTGCTTTCTTAATTGCAATTGCAATTTTAAAATCGTTTGATAAAATTCATAATTAAAATTTAGTATTCCTATTTAGGCCGCTGAGAAAATTTTTTAGGAAAAATTGCTACAGTCTTCAACAATTAACTTTTTTATATATTTTTTGCACGTAAACTGTAATAATTTGTCCAGAAAAAATTGTTTTCAATGTAAAATTTTATCACGCCAATTTAATATTAATAATTCAACAATGTAAAGCAGTTTTTGGAATAAAAAACATGTTCAGCTATATAATAACCGTAACGTAACGTTTAATCGACGTCATTTTGGATCACTTGGCAATACCGTTCTCCGTTCTCATATTGCACTGATGTTTTAACTTGGAAACGGTCGAAAATCGTGCGACAGGTTGAGAAAACTGCAGTCTAGCCTCAAGGGAGAAATCGTCGTGGGATTGTGAGAGCGCGGGAGGTAAAGGAGAGGGGGAGGGGAGTAGAGGAAAAGACAAGGCGAACGAAAAGAATAAAAGAAAGGATTCGCAGAACGTGATTTTGAAATCCGGTCTCACGGCATCGACGACAAGGAGCGTACGCGTTCATTCACAAGGTGCCGACGACGCAACTGTTTCCGTCCCTTCCCCCCGACCGGAAGTCTCGTTTCATTCATGGATCGGTCACAATGGTAGTTTTACGCAGCTATTGAGATCGCGCCGCGCGCTCCTGTCCCTCCCCTCCCCCGACTCGGGGGACCTCTCACCCGTTTCTCCTCCACCTCCCCCCCCCGCCCTCCGCCGGTCGCCGGGCGTCCTCGTCGCTCTTACGCACACCTCGTCCCCGTTAGTTCACTCATCGTGCCCTGCCTGGCTCCCCCCCCCCTCCCCCTCATCTCTACCCCGCCTCGACTGACATTTTTTTCTCGCTCCTCGCTGAAAGTACGGCCCTGGCCAGTTGTTTGCGCGAGCTTTTTCGTCGAACACCCGATTTTCCACAGCCACTAGGGGATCTGCGGGGCTTCGCCGTATTTTCCATTCAAATTAATCTTTTTGACACGAAAAACCAGCTATTGATACCTTTTCAGGCCGTTTCCACGTAGGTATACGTACTTTTGTGACTTACGGTGAAATTTTCTTCTTTTTTTTTTTTAGTTTCTAATTCAAATTGGCGAAATTCCTGCCGAATGATGCAGTATCACCGTTAGAAAATAAATTATTCATTTGAGTGAAAATGAAAGTTATTTTATATGCGGAGGAATTCACAAATTAGTAGTTTTTTAAATGTTTGGAATTATATATTTAGGCGGAAGTTTACTTTATTTAAAAGTTGTATATGCTTTTTATATGTCAAGTATCAGATTATTTAATAACTTGAAAATTTCTTTTAACAATTCATCGGTGCACAATAAATCAGATTGCGATACGTGAAACAGGATGCTACAGTTGACGTGTGATAATAAGGACAATAATAACAATAATATTGTGAATATATATAGTCATAGATGTATGTAATATTGTGAATATAAATGTTCGGTAGACCAGTAAAAAAGACAAGCTCGTTTCAACGATAAAACAAACTATTTTGCTTTTATTTGTAACGTACGACTATCTAAAAAAAACGGTTTTATCTCTCGACCACAATTTTCACCCACCTGGCTATAAATTATTATCCAACTGACATTTTCGACACACAAAAAAGCAGCCCGGGTTCTGACTTTCTTGCCGTGAGTAGGCGATCAAAATTGAAATACGTGCGGTCACGTTTCTGGCGGATCAATAATTTCGAAGACAAATTATTTTAGTATTTGTGGACCCATCGGATAATCCTAATTTGGGTTGAAATTGAGAAGCGCCTATTCGAGAGTCAGGAAAACAGTACCCGTAGTGGTGGGAAACGTGACACTTTTGACGTTAAAGGTATTACACGTCAAAATAGACCGAGAAATAATTGAAGAAAAAAATGTTCGCTAATGAAACAAACTATTTCGCAACCATTCTCTGCAAGTAGACTGATGGAGAACTTTGTAAAATTACAGCTACTATACATTAAGAGAGTTCATTTTAAATTTACATAAGGACTGACATGCAAGCTAACAACATTATAACTTTGCGTAAATATTTATTAAAGTTTATAATATTTTTATAAATTATTATAACTACAGGATAATTTCAATATAAATTGTTTGTTTTTTACTGATATTTTACGATAGTTGAACCAATGTGAATAATTAAAGAAAAATTAATTAAAATTATGAATACAAATGAGCAAACCCTAGTAAAAATTAACCGAGCGATAACCAGACATGTAATGGTTCGCCCACCAGGGGCCTTAGAAGGGTGACGTTACCCTTCCAAAGCCCTAGTTGGCGAACCATTACCCGGTTACCGCCAGACTAATTTTAACTAGTGAAATTTCTTCATGAAAAATCTAGAGTAACAAAATTGTCAAACATTCGTGGAGATACGATAATATTCCATTTATATTTTAATTACATTACAATTATTCTATACGTCATAACCAAGATCCGGGAGTAATATTTGAAAATAGATAATTACTTTTTGCAACTCTGAATAATCAATGACGATTGTGGAGTTAAAATAGATCGTGCAGTGCATTGGAATGTATTATGCAGGCAACATCAGGAGGCAAAATAATAAATTGAAGCACAATTTTTTGTTTGATCGTACACCGAGAAAAATAAATAGCATATTTAGCAATAAATCCTGGAATACTGAACCTATACGTTCTTTGTATGTGTATCACTTATAATTTTTGGGAATTTTTTCTATACACATTGTATAGTATTCTATG
>JABFPN010002493.1:0-22040 GCA_022817305.1 Leptoteleia sp. ZL-2020 | reverse complement strand
AGTACGGCCAACGTTATCATCCCAGTACTGTGCCAGTACTGGCAGACAACAGAATCTGTACAGCTGCCAGTACAGGCAGTACGGCCGCCAGTACTGGGCCAGTGCTGGGCCGTATTGTAATTTCCACATGGGTTTTTTATCAAATTTTATGACATATAATTTTAAAGCAAATTATATGAAAAATAAGTGTCGATTAAATTAGAACATTGAAATCTTTTATCTTTTATTTAATAATTGCATTATTAGTTTCTTAAAAAACAATCTTAATTAGTGATTGACTTGTTTTATCCGGCAGAAGAGTGCAAGAAGAATAATGTGTTCGACCGTGATGTATATATTCTCCCCTGTCATCCAATTACTGAACCAATTTCGATGAAACAAAAACTTTCTTAAACCTGAGGTTATTTCAAGTGTACAAGGCTAGATAATTCTTTTCCTTTTTTAGTCGGATGTTTTATTTTTTTAATTAAAAGTAAATGGATGTTGAAGTATGCTAGTAGAAATATTTCATTTTGTTAAAGGCATTTTTGTTTCAGGATAAATGGGATATTACAAACTTAAAATAATTTACGAATTCAAGAATGAAAATTTAGTAGTTACTTTAAATACTATAAAGTCATTATTAACTAGATGTATTGTAATGAAAACATTTAACTATTTGCGTCGACTTTTTGATGCAATTTCTTTTTAGTCTTACTAATAAAAGCTTACTTTATGATAGTCATTAATACGTAACAATTATTTTCAACAATTATAATACAAACGAACGAATAATTAAAATTGAATTAAAGTCGTTATAAAATATTTATCTTAGAAGCGTATTAACTTTTCTTTTTATAAATACGTAAAAAGAAACATGATAATCAAGTAACGCATGTTACTTCACTTTAATCCGTGACAAGAGTCATAAAATACTTTCTAACCTATTTTCATATTTAAATTCAATAAACTTGCCCAATTAGGCAAAGTTAAATACCTCGAAAAATGTTGGAATATCGCGCATACCTGGACATCGGCTAACAACCACAAACTTTCCAAAACCCCCGTAATTTTTCAAAAGCTATATCGCGCTTTGTCGCAACAGACTGCATTTTATAAGCCCGGTAAAAAGCAATTTCACTAATAAATTGGATTAATCGGACCATTGTTTTCTCGTTAGTCATAAAATGCACCGGTTTGTTTGTATTTTCTTTTTTTTTTTGTGCCGTAGGTATAGCCGCGCTGGTTTTCATAGGCATCGGTGTGGCTATCGGATTAACGATTTGTCGTCGAGGAACATCTGTACCGACACGCGAAGGACCGGACGATTTCACGACCCCGACCTATGTGCCGGCGCTGAGGGTTGAGCCAAGATCCCGGTACGGTTCAGACAGGCGGAGGTCCCAACGAGCGAGCCTCTACGTCGAGGAAAGCCGCAACGGTGAGTTAATGTTTCCCATGAAATATGAGTAGCCGGCATTATATATTTGTATTCATTTTAAATGACTGGCGCGGCCGAACGGTAGAAATGAAAATTTATTACCCCGCCGTCGATATGTTTGCGTTTTATGAATAAGTTAGTGGCACGGCGAATTCGACTGTTTTGCGAGCGAGCTTGCGTGACAGATGCGTTGCGAATTGGGTGATAATTGTGGCCGCTCGACTCCTGTTCGGCTTAGGCTATTTTTGTTGGATTTCATCGCGAGTGTCAGCGAATTAGCCCCGCATAATGCATTAATCATGAGGCCGCATTCTTTGCGTTTTAGCGCCGCTAATTTTCCATTAATCTTCGAAACGCATAAAGTTGAAAATGATGTTAAATCTTTTTTCCCCGCAATGTATCTTCTAGGATATATCCGCGTTGTCTAGAATTTTTTGAATTTAAATACGGTAATTTAATTTTTTTTTCTTTGATAAATCCTGTACATCCAGAAAAAATAACAGCTGATATTTTACAGTAATTATGACATTTAAAGTACTTAATAGATGCTTGCTAAATCAAATTTATTATTTTCGAAATACTATTAAACATTTTTAAAACTTGTTACAATTTTTTTATAATTGCAACTTGGCCCTGTCAAATTTTACTGATTTATTGATCTTCCCGAGAATTGTTTGTGTAGATTTTTTAACTGTATATAACAAAAGACAAGAAAACTATTATATTCGATAAGGAAATACCGTTCGAAACCAGTATTCCGTACTTACGTTTACCTATGTAGGTCATAAATTTCGATTTATTGGGTGAGTCGACTGATTATTATTGCGATCAATTGGTACGTGCCTGGTACCAGAATTACACGACTTTGAAGCAACGTTGTAACTTATCCCTGAAGCGATAGAATGTTGTTTCCTTAATATCGAGAAGAATTATGTATGCACCGAATTTACTCATCAATCTGATTTGAATTTAAATCGTAGCAAAAATTTATTCATCGATGTTACGATTATACTTTAAAATCTAAAGTAACTTATTTAATTTTTATTATTAGTAATTTATTCAATATTCAATTATTCATTTTATTATTTTTTATAATTTTTGGAAACAAAATTAAATACACATAGAATAAAATTTTATTGAAAAATTTTTAGAGTACATATATTTAACTTTTAATATAATGATCGCAGTCGAAATATATATATTTGTATATATATACTTGTTTATTAATAATGATACATGCAATGATGGTTATGGATAGTAAATAATATTAATAACTGATAATTAAGAAAACAGCTAGCTCTCAATTTTACATTGATAAAAGTAAGGAACTGACGATTGTACGTTATATTTGAAACAAGAAAGAAAAGAAGAAGGAAGGATACAAGTAGAGAGGAGATTTCACGTGCCAGGAGCCACGATTCTATCTTCTCGACGTCTGCCTCGCAAGGTATACGATTTATGACTCGGCTGACTACTTTTCTCCCTGTTGCTACATTCATTACTCCTTTTTCTCAACCGGAGGCCTCCTACCCTGTAAGAACGCTCACGCGATTCTCAATCCCTTCATGAGATTGCACAAGTAAGCACTCTTCTTCCTACGATGAACCCGAAAAAAAATTGCTCCTCCCATGCGGACAATTTTATATATCCGGAGTTAATTATTCGACATATTATAACAATGTCTACGAACCGTATCAAGTATTACTAAAGTATCAAGCTCTTTGCACTTTTATTGCAACTGTTTCAGAATTCCCTCTTTGACTTATGTTTTATCCTCTTTTACTGTATTTTGAATCCAAGAAATCCAAGAACGCGCAGAAAGTGTTCCATGCAAAATGCTAAAACAATTTAAACTCTAATAAATTACGTAAAATAGTAGGAATTTTGTTGTTGTGAAATTGATATAATTTTTCAAATCAAATCTGCAGATTTGTGGTAAGATTGAATGTCGATTACTATAAAACCACTAAAGCTTTTCTAATTTGGTAATTTTTTACTTTTATTTATGAATTAATAAGTTACAACAAACAATTTTTTAAAACAAATTAAAGCAGAAGATGGATTAAAACATCAAAAGCAAACTTTATATCCGAGTATAGAAATATATTACGTAATATTTTTATAAAGATACGTTGTAATCGAGGGAAAATAAGCATTAATTAAAGGTAAACATAATTAAAGTTAATTTTCAAATTTTAATAAAAATATATCATATTTTGTGAATTTAACCGTAAATCCAGAGGAATAATCTCTCGTGAGTTTTGTTTTTCATAATCGTTACTCGCCATTCGTTAATTGAATTTCGTTTTAATTTTAAAAAATCGAAGCATAAGATCTTAATTAATATAATCCTCCGCGCTGTAGTGTAATAACTTTTGAAAACAGTCTTGTTCTCTCAGTAAAATCTCCTTACCTTGATGAATCGCAGACTTTTGTCGCAGATATTACTCGCAACGTGAAATGTTTCAATAAAGTCTCACCGTAACATGAAATTGCAAGTATTAAATCCTTGGGCGGGAGAAACTGAGATGATCTGTGTATCTCGTCAAAGCGTTTCAAATATAACGTACAAATTACAAATACACATAATTCAAAAAACGCGAACGCAAATATTTCGACGTAACTTGGCAACCATCCTCCGACCATAAAACGCCCCTGCAAACTATTCCCGAAACATGATCAAAACGCTCGAATCATTTTACCTTATTATTTCAACTTTCACAAAACAGGTTGGAAGCTTTGAGTCCATTACGAAAGAAATGTCGAGGTACCTTAGTAATTTCAAACAGTTGGAGGATTTCGCGTGGAGCACGAATTTTCAAATGTATCGAATTTTCGAACTCGAGTTGCAGTTTAAACTTGATCCGAGTTTGATCGGAAGCCCGGGGCTCCGGGTCAAAGAGTATATCTCTAGCAGACAATTTTGACTGTGCGCTCGTTTCTTTTTATTTCGATCAAAAATAACTACAATGTTTCCAAGGAATACCAGCCTCGCGAAAAGTAATTCGGCGGCCGGAACAATATACGAGGGGATTCGTAGCTCGTTCGACGTTTTATCAAAAATTATGCATAACCCGTTTCCTAATTCGAGCTGGGCGAGTCGTGTACAATGGCGCGCTACGTACATTTGTCGGGACAACATTCTCGTGCTTTTCTATCGCCGTAAATTTGCCAGCGCTGTCACATAAATTTTTTTGCCAGACATTAAAAAGGAAAAACTTTTTGTTACAGAGCCAGACCTCCTGCAGCAAGTCGAGATTGAGCTCCAAGGGTAAGTCAGCGGCGCGCGAGAGCAAAATTTTCGGCCGATGATGCGTAAACACTCGACGTGCTTCGATCGTCCTGTGAATTGCAACGCGCAATTTTAATCGTCGCGCCGGCGTCGTGAATTAATTCCGAGGTCCCGCAATAATCCATAACGTTGGCGCGCATAAGCACACTATCAAGACGTACCTCCATATAATCTAAGTTCACTCGATGTAATTATAAGTAATCTAAGAGTGATTTGCGCTTGGTTGCATTAAGAATCTCATCACAAACTTGTATTATACGTGTACATCTCGATGTGAAGGCATATGTACGAAATCATAAATTATTGTATAATTTTGTAATTAAGGCGGTGCGATCACAAGTCTCGAGATTACGACGGTTTATTTTTTTATATGCCTCTTTTTCGCTTATTTATTCTTTAATATTAAGTTAGTTTTGAGATTTGCACGCAATTTTGCGGTATTTATTGAACTATGCTCAGTATTATTATTCAATTTTGAGAAAATGAATAATCTTGATGAGATTAAGTCGATCACAATTGTGATCGAAACTTTTTTATACGGTGTTCAAAAATTATTTAATCAATTCCGTTACTTTTGTTTGAAATGTTTCATACAAATATCATTAAGTCAATAATATTTAACGTTGAATAGGTTCATTTCACTCTAAGCGACATATACTTTATTGATTCTATTATATATGAATGTTGTTTTAAGACTCATACTTTGAAATAACTGAAATAACGTTCAAACTTGAATAACCTTAGATTCTGCGTTGTTTCAAGATTAACCTATTCAAATGTTATTCATTTAATGGTAGTGAATTTCGAAAAAACGAATATCGAAAAAAAATGCAGTACAAAATTTATAAAATTGCACCGATAATAATTACTATATTTCTATAAGTTGTAAGGAATTTTATTTATATAATACCCTCATTTTAATGAAGAAAGTTCCTTATTTATTATTGCATTATTTTTATTAAGTATGTGATTTTAAGATATTCATATGCACGGAGAAAAATGTATTGAAAATAATTCAAGAATCTCCAAACAAATAACTAACTTTTCTTAGTACAGTGTAAATATACGTAACAATTTATATTACTTCCAAACATCTGATTTAAATTTTAATAATTTTAACAACTAACAAAAGTATAATATAAATAGTATTTAATTATTTTTAAGTATGCATTTTTAAAATAAATATTTAAAGTTAATTGTTTATTTAAAAATTAACGAGAAATAATCTGAAAGTTCATATATTATAATAGCATTAATAAGAATTTATCAAGTAAATATTTTATATTGTTTGATATATACACGGTAAAGTACTGATTTTTAAAGATACATTTTTATATGTCTATATTTCAAATAAATAACATACAGTAAAATATAATCATAGAAGTTTTTTTGAAGTCTACAATCACTATCATATCAAAAATAAATTTAAAAATAGTATTTTTATAAAAGTTAAATTATAAACATATGAGATGTAATGACTGCAATTTTTAGAAAAATGCAACCATTTGAGTTTGTGGTTTGTATATTAGAAAAATGTGTGTTCGTACCCCTACAAGCAATAATACTTGAACATTCGTTTGAGCCTGTTCAATTGATCCGCCACCTTAATCACGGAAGCGATATTACTTGGTGCAATTTTGTAACGCGTATGTGCTGAGTATAAGAATGTAAATACGTTATATATTTTTGTAGGCAACGAAGAAGCAAATGCTGAAGAGCTCTCTCCAATATCCTTATATTAAATCTGAGATACTTTAAAACGATGTAGATCCGCGAGTATGGAATACGTCCAGTGAAATTTCAAGAAAAATTGTAAAAATACATGAAACCCATGCAACGCTATGGAGAGCATTATACCGAAGAATTTAATACTTCACATTTTTAATGCTTTCCCGTGTCGAATAAGATATATGGCCATTTTACGAAATAAGTTCATAAAAGTTCATCGTAATACATACTTTTACAAAAGGTACGTTCAAATTATTATTTCTTTATACTTTTCTGCGTTATCTACGAACGCAAATTGGTAACGTTGCGTAACTATGTACATATTTTATTATCATTATTATTATTCTCAATGAAACCATATTAATGTTCAAATTGTATTATATTGTGATGACTGATTTCTAGAGATCTAACTCTTAGTATTCTATATGTTTAAGTATAACATTATAATTAAAGAGTATCTATAGAGTTTATTATAAGTACAATGCGTAATATTTGTAATATATTGTTTTATAACTTAATAAATCTCTATATAGATATGAAATAAAGTATAGGATTCATTGTATAAATATACTTGTATATTAAGTACATGTTACTTTAAATAATTTCATTATTTTATTTAAATTGAAAATTTAGAAACATTTCATTATGAAATAAGAGAATTAAAAACTTGGCAAGTTTTGTTTTGTTACAAACCTCAGAAAATTTATAAACAGAATTATTATGGATAATAGAATTTTGGTAAACTTTTTTTTAAAAAATATATTACATGGAATAACTTTTAAGCTGTATAAACTATCTTCATTAACTTGTATGTTCTACAGTTTACACCGAGGTACAGTTCCGGATACCGTACATGTACAGTTCTCCTTTATTGTCTGCTCAGCTCAAATAATGTTTACTTGACTTATGAAGTAATTGATTATAATAGAATGAAAGTAAATTTTACACGTTAATAAATAATACAGAGCACAAATTAAATATATGTATGTTGTAATATTTTTCAATTAAAGCAATAAGTTTATCTTCATTTTTTAAAACAAAAATAAGAAAAATATATTTGGTTGTTTTATATGCTTATTATTGATTAATTTTAGTTAATTTTAAGTATTAAAATCAATGTGAAGACGTATAGGTAAATAAGCTTGTCATTACTTTTTAATTCTTTTATTTAAAATTTGCTTATCTTTTTTATGGGTGTTAAACATTATATAATTATTTATTTTAGTACTTTAACAAACATTATGTTGATAAAGATTAATGTTTAAGAAGTGTAACACTCAAATGTAGAGTTTGTGCACTGTTACATTCCAGTTAATTCTGTGAAAAATGTTGTTCCCATTACCAAGAAACTTATAGGGTAAAATGTACTAGCAAGGTAACACGGATAGACCATTATGGCTATTGCTGCACGCCCAGACTGACAAACTTATCGTAATAATAACTTATTTTTTTTATTTATTTTGTCACTGCTTCCGCCATACGACATTTCACAACCAAGTGAACGTGTCTTTTACTTTTTAAGAGCTTAAATCCGATGTTACCTACTACATTTAATGATGTAATTTCGTACTGCTTTCATTTCAATTTTTTAAACTTAATTTAAACAAGCATCACGTACTGTTAATTATAATTTCCTTTAAACGATAATAATTATTACCGATTTTATAACTTGGTATAATTTATCTAAAGATTACATTTATATAAATTTTTTAGAATAATGCAATTAATCTTAAAATTAGATTGTCGTAATAATTATTAAATTTGAAAATTTTTGAATAATTTCCAAAAAAAAAATTATTTATTATACACATGTAAAAAAATTATTTTAAACAGAAATAATAAGAATACTTTTTGAGGAAATTCGAATTTAAAATAGATATTATTTGTAAATAAAATAATAATATTATAACATAAAAATGCATAATAAACATAACTTGGAATTAAAAATATATAGCAGATTTTATTCATCTATTATATTCAGACCTCGGTTGGAGAGCAAGTAAGAGGAAAATTTTTCTGGCGCACAAATTTAAACTCATGAAAATAATAATATGCTTTAAAATATAATTTTAAAATTTATAAATGAGATGTATAAATAAATCATGAAAATATTGTTTTAATTTGTATATTATCTGAAATTGATATATTATAACCCTTCTAAAATTATTGCTTTTAATGTTTAAACAATTGTTACGAACCTAAAAAATACATATATACGGCGTTAAACTTCCAGTTACTTCCAGTCTCGGAAACGTTCTCCGAGCGAGGTCTGAGTGTACAATTATCTTCTTAGTTTATAGCAAGATGCTTGCTGATTCATTGCATCATTTAAAATAAGATATTTTACAAGACGTAAGATATCATTTAAACATAATTTGCGCATGTGAAAAAAAATCTTTGGTTTCTATTATTAAATATTTAAACATATTAATTAAATAATTATTCAAACTTAACTTATACTATTAAATTTTATCTTAATTTAGGTAAGACGATAATTAGATAAGCCGTAAATTCTACAAATTTATCATGGATCAAGGATAACAATTCATTAATGGAAAAATGATGCAGATACATATTGTTCATTTTCAAGGTTAACGACCTAGATGGTGCAAACATTGAAGACCTCTGAAATAGGTCTTAAGATAGCAATCTTACGCCACACTTCAAGAACATTGTAAGAGTAAAAGACACTATTACTTTGAAACTACTTTGAAAGTGCTCCATGAAAGAGCTTTTATAAATATCTTTTATGTCTTTGATGTACATATCGCCCGAAAACGAAAATACATATTACCATAATATTTATTAATGCCAATCAAGTTTTACTTTGATTTCTTTCAAATTGCAAATAATTTTAATAACTTTCATGTCAGTCTACGAAACATTCTAAATATTAATTTTTAATTTATAAGCTTCAGCAAAAAAATAATTACCTTTATTATGTATAAAGGAAGTAAAATATGGAAATCAGTGAATAATTTCAAGCTTTTGTTTATTTTGAAATACATAAAAAAGAAAATAGTTATTCAATAAGGACAAAGTATTCTTATATTCGTAAGGTGATATTTGCATCAATACTGGAAGTAACATAAACTTGATTGCCTCATACATGTCAAATGAATTGCATGCATGTCTAATGAGGCTCTCCGTAATACGAGTTTATACGTTCGTTGTTTGACCACGGTCAACATTATATCTAATAATGGTTTATGAAGGATCAATCATGGATCAGAGATAACATGAAGATTGATCCGCACGAAAAATAACGTATATTTATTGCATATTAGAAAGAAAATATTATTCTAAAAATTAAATATTTAATTCAAATTAATGAAAACATAACGACAAAATTTTCTTGATAATCATAGAATTTATTCATATTATTTTGAAAATCTGAGCATACTTTTTTTTCACCGTAAAAGCTATTTTTAATATTTTTAATACATAATTTGAAGCGAAAATAAATATTTATTAACAACCAAATATTAATTCATTGCAATAAATTACTCTAAAATTAATTAACTGATTGATATATTCCATTATTTGCAAAATAATTAATATTTTTTAGGTAATTTTATTCGCATAAATTTTATTCGTATTGGTTAATTATGAATGTCTGACTTTGCATTGAGCGGTACCACTGCTTAGTAAAGTTGTATCAATACATACAGAAGTTTATACCCTAGTACTTAGAGTAAAATACCTTGCCGTGCACATGCATTACTATCATTAATCTCTATTGCAATGTGAAATAAAATATACTCGTGTAACCGAGGTGAGCTTTTCTACTGAAAGATGAAGTGATTCCACTGGACTCTTGTCATTCAGTTTAATTGGAGCAATTGTATAAAATGTAAATTATTAATTTTATATGACATATTCAAGCTTATATTATACGAGACATATATATTTACATAAATCAATATTTTATCAAATATGTACGTATCAACTAAATTTTAGTCATTAATTAAATCAATGAATGCCCTCAATGCAGCTGTCATAATTAAATGTAATAGTTATCATATACTGGCATGATATCCGAAATGTGTAATTATATAAACGTTGAATATTTGAAATATTTAACATTAAAATTATTTCCAAGAAATTCGTAAACAATTATCAACATTTCCAAGTATTCAACAAGAAAAAACAAATAAAATTTGCCTGAAAATTTACACCGGTTTATACGTTTTCGCTGCTCTTTCACGCAGTGTTCAAATAAAAATAACAAGGAGCAATAAGATTGTTCGTTTTCGTAGAATAATATTTCGCTTGAATTCAGTTGTTTTCACGATAATCCCAACAAGTTTTTCAGAAATTCGTTATTATGTATTTTTCGTTAGTTTAGGAAGAAAATACATTCGGTACATCGAAAGCGTATTTTTAGAGTTGCATCGTGTAATTTTCACTTCCGGTGGTGAAGTGATCAAAGGATGCGCACAAGACATCATACAGTGGTGGCATAGAATGTCGAGGGTCGTAGAGCTTTGTAGTGCAAGCCCCTTTCCACATGCAGTGTCGTTTCTCATAGGGAAACGAGTTCGCGTTTCCGTGACATAGCGGAAACGGAAGCTAAATCCATTCTCGTACCCTGCATGTTTTGCAAATGAAATTCCAGGATATCGACTACGGCCAGATATGCCGTTTGCGTTATTTGTACTTCCGCTTTGCGCATTACTTAATTTCTCTTAGTTCAATATCGATTTTCCGTCCTTTATCGTCAATTATTTGATAAGGTTATCAAGTTCATCCAGATCTTTAGATAATCCAATTGAAAAAATTTCTTTATTTGACTCTCTTCATTAATTATTACGAATTAATTATAAACAAATTAGAATTCACTTGATTAAAGACGTCACGTAAAATAATAAGATATTGTTAAATATGAATAATATATACATTTATATACATTTAATTTATAAGAGATTATAAATAATATAATATATTTATTCATTAGATTATAATAATACTTAATCAGTCACAAAATATAACTGAAATATTAAAGTTTGCAGTAGCCTTCGACACCATAGCTGTAATAATTAAACAATTTTTTCTCCATATAGTTGAACTATACCTTGAACTATATCGTGAACCTAAAATCGTAAATATAGAAGTTGTTGAAATGCTGAAATTATTATGTTATTTTTTTTAAATAAAATTGATCGACAAAGTTTTTCAAAGTTTCAAAAACTGACACTCTTAATTAAAAACTTATCTTGCAATTGTTCCACGGTCTTCGAATGTCATTATGACGTCATTAATTTAACGTTTAACCTACTTTTTCGTGTAGACTTTCCTCTGAATTGGATTTTAAAAGATCTTTGCTCAATCGATCCCAAGTCACAATAGAAAATCGACTGTATATGCAATATTTGAACAGTTTTTCAAATGTTTATTCTCCGAGTCAGTGTTTGCAGCAAATTTGCTGACATGAATTGTCATTATCTCTTATAATTAATATTATATTGCATTTTTGTCACGGACACTAATAACAACGACATTTAAATTCAAAATAACCAATTTAAAATCATAATGCAAAAATTATGAAATACCTAAACATCTATTATAAACATGACATTTGACTCTATTAACAATTATGGTCATTGACTAATTTGAAAATATAATTGCCCCGTAATCATGTCTTTTCTTCTAACAAAAATTGATTATAAAAATTATTCGATACCCTTGCATAAATCGAAGATATTTAAATATTTTTTTCAAACTGCTTTATTACGTTATTTGGACTATATACATCCAATTTTTAAAACAGTAATATATTTATTTCTTTATAAGTATTTCATGATCTTTAGTAATTCATGATTTATTGTACAATAGTTTATATGTCATAAACTATTCCTCATAAATTGTTAACATGTAAAATAATGAAACTCGTAAGTTTTCAGCTTAATGTTTTCTGCTTGGAAAAGGGGGAATCGTCCATTTATTTTAATATACTGTAAATAGTGAGGCCGATGTATGCAAGTGTTTGCATGAAATTTTCGTCGAATCAAAAAACACGACAGTTAACGTATTCGTGTTGTTTTATGGATTTTCCACTTTGCTCCACTTAAGCGTCCCGGGCTTTAGTCAAATAATCCGCACTCTCAATAATGGTCAACAGAATAGAAACCAACTTTCATAATTTAGATATGCCCATCAAGTCCCGCGTTTTGACAGCTAACCAACAAAGACCTATTGTGTGCAAACTTCTGTGCGCTGCATTCTATATTTTGAAAATTCAACTTTTTTCCCCCAAACAATCGATACTCCAAGCAAACAAACAAACAACAAAATGTTTATTCTTTATTGCGTTTTCATTTGTCTTGGGAACAAAGGGAAAAACCAACATGTAATATCACGAAATCCTTCCGCCTGCCAACCTATTCCGTCTTCTTGGGTTTCGCAACATTCTTCTGTTACACAGCAAAAAGCAACAACTTGGATAATCGCACGGAACGTTAATGATAATTATTCGCAGTTTTGTTTCGGCGATAAAACAACGGACGAACGTCAGGAGTCCATCGAAACGCGATACCATGTAAATAACGGCCGTCTACCTTAATGACTCAATTAAGCACTTAGGCGTCGTATGACGAACGTATGTTTAATGAGATGCGATGCCATTAAGAGGCGATGGGGTGGTACGGGGGTAGGTATTGACCGTGCGACGTATGCAGTCCATTCATCGTCGTTTGTGCATGGTTTATGGTCAAAGCATAAGCGCGCGCTCGTTGCAACACCTTAAAGACAAGGTGCTCGGTGTGTGTACGTGTATATACACGCGTGTACATAAACGAACGAACGTAAAGCCGGCAATTCGTCAGCAGTTCATTAAATACCGTAATGCATATCCTTCTAATTAGTAATCCGTCGATTGACGGACCGGACAACGTCGTTACCTCTGCATTCGTAACGACGTCGGTCTGTTTGTCGGTCCGGAGAATCGCAAACCAACGTAGACAGAGACCGAGGAGTCGTTTCGTTGGAGCGTGACGAGTGCATCGAAATGCGCCGGGAATGCCCGTACCTAATTGCCCCCGATTTGTTTGGACGGTTTCGTTCGCTGCAACCTCACCGGACGATTTTGAAAAGACTTCCGGGACAACGTCGCAATTGCCGGTGCCTGAAAACCAGGTTAAAATCTCGATACGATGGTGTCAAAGGAAAGGAATCTTTTTGTCCTATACGAAACAATACAGCTCAGTGTATAATGCAAACAGAAGATGAATCGCCGCAGTGGGAAACGCGTGGATCGTTATCAAGGTCATCATCAACCGGAAGAGTTTTTATTCGGCTATGATGAATGAATTTAGGGGCCATTAATTACCGACATTAAGTTGGAATAGGGATTATTATTTTCGATTCTGGGTGGAAGACTGTTTGATTTCAGCACGGCAGGCTCGAAACAAGTTGACGAACCAGAAATTAATGACTCGACGATTTTGAAATGAAGTATTTCGAGAACCTCAAGTTCATCTGACATTAAAGGGACTGGCGAAATTACTAGTCTTTTTGAAGATAGTAAAATGACGGTGCAAAAGTTAAGAAAAGAATAGAAAAAAACAGTGGTTACTATTAATGATGGTAATTGATAATGGCTATAATACTTGCTGGAATTTTGAGAGGAATACTGAAGATGTTTATGGGAGTTGTCGCGGGGACATGATGTGATACGCGGAGGAAAGATTTGTCAGGTGTTGGGTGACGTCGTCAAGTGAGGTCACACGAAATATTTGTCTAGTTACCGCACGAGTAATTCACGTTTCCAAGCAGAAACAGAGAAACGTTGTATTTCCAAACATTTTCTATATATAACATTGATATTACTCCCATATTATTTACTTCTTCGTTTTATATACGAATATTAGCAAATAAATCGGAAAGAATTATTGTTTACGCTACAGATCTGAAATTTTATTGGAATATATTTTGAGTATTAAATTATATTAGTATTATATGTATTAAATTGTATTATTATTAATTTTTTTTAATTATTTAACGCAGGTCGTAGTATATTATTAAACGAGGTATTAAACAGTTTGAGTATAATGTTTTATTGATGTGAAAACAAAACATGTTGGCACCCGAAAGGGTATATTTAAGGTGAAATAAAGAAAAACTCGAAAGAAAAGCAATTCTTTCGCCGCACGTTTTGTATGAAGTCTATTTTACCCTATAACTCGATAATCCGTAAACTCTCCGTAAACCAATCAGGAATCAAGCTTGCAATCTACGCGTTACCAATCAAGTGACTTACCACTCGGGTAACGGTCATCACATCTACCTACTTTATTCCCAGTATAGAACAATACCAGTCGAATAATAGTTTAAAAAAACTTAACAAAATATAATTAAAATATAACATTTAAATATCATTACGACTTATTAGATATACTGTATCATGTTTAAATTATTCTGTCAAAAATTATGGTTCGCGCCATGGACCTGTAAACATACGCGAGAATATCCCGACGTTGAAAATGAGCATAGATGCAGCCGTGAACCAGTCAGCGCGTTCCGCGAAGCATTCACCACCGAGATGGTGAGCGAACCTCTCCCCACTAGGCGCAGCTAATCTGCGTGCACGTACGTAAACGCTATGCAAAGGCCGCGGGTATAAATATCGTGCCATCTCGCCGGTCAAAACAATTCGTTTCCACCTCTGACATTTATCAGAGCTCGTGAAAAAAAACAACAGCATCAAGGCTGATTTTCGTAAACTGTCAGTAGTCTAAGGTTTGCATCTGACTTTAAAGATTTAGTCCATTTATAATATTGAATAGTTTAAAGTTATGAAGCACCATTGGCTTGAAGGAGATTCAGATAATATAATAAATGAATTAATGTATGATTTTTTCTATTTATATAATAAATCAGATTATATCAGTTAAATCAATAAAATAATCAATTTTTTTAACAGATGGTTGAGCCTGTGGTATTTATCGGCGATCGTAAAGAGCATGACACGAGAAGAGTATAATGACGAAGTTTACAAATTACCTGTAGAAGATCCGTTCGGCTACTTGATCAAGAAAGTGAACAACTGGAACAAGGAGCACGCCACAAGCAGACAAGGTTGGTGAATATCTTAAATTTTTATGTCCTTGCAAATTTCACTTTTAAACACATAAAGGTGACACACAGAAAAAGTGTACGATCGATTGGCCACACATTTACATAAAAAAAAAATCCAGTAACTCATTTCTTGCTTTATATTATAAGTATATTTGATACTTCGTGTGATAAGTTTTATTGCACCATATAGAGCAAATTCTTTTATTAGTGTAATAATTTTATGGCTATCTCGTGTGGCATCTTTGCAATCCTATAAAGTACAAGAATTTTTTTCTACATGTATGAAGTAAGTTGAAAATATAATATTTTCAATAATACCATATTGATAATTCAATAATATTGAACTTAATCGGTTTGTAAAATTTCTATTAATTGACTTAACGGTGTTGAAGTTGCAGAATTATATTCCTAGACAGAATGTCGATTTAATATCCGATCGGTGCCTGTAATGGGATTCTAGAATTACATCCAACACTTTAAGCCAAACTCTGCTATTTCAAGTTAATTTATGCACGAGTCAAATGTAGCTAATATCAAGAAAAAATTTTTAACTTGAATTTAACATTTTATTCATTTAAAGGTAGCATTTTATTTAATAAAAATAAAAGAGCTGATCAAAAGAAGTAAAAATAGATACACTCCTATTTCTCAATGATACGTTTTTCGAGATTATCATATTAAAAATATATATGGTACCATGAAAGATATTTAGGATATTTAATACGTACACTGAGAAAAATGAAATAGTATATTTATCAATAAATTCTTGGGTATTGAACCTATATGTACTCTGTAGGTGTAACTGTAATAATTTATGGACAAACTAAATATATGTAATACATACAGTTCTATAAACATAGAATACTATACAATGTGTATAGAAAAAATTCCCAAAAATTATAAGTGATACACATACAAAGAACGTATAGGTTCAGTATTCCAGAATTTATTGCTAAATATGCTATTTATTTTTCTCGGTGTATCAACGAATAATCTTATAAGCTAAACGAGATCTAAAAAATCATTTTCTTTACTTTGCACTGAAATAATATTACGAATTTACGGGAATGAATCTAAATAAAAAAATTTTAATATAAATTTCGTGGAATCCTTACGATAGTGCACGAGAAATTCTACATTCCTGTAATCAAATACATATTTTTATTTTCGCAAATTAAAGAAGCAACATGGTCTAACGAAAGACAATCATTTCATGAAAATTGAAACTTTTAGTAGTTATCTGAAACATGCCATGAAATATTCACTCAAAAGCCCATGCGTCTCTTTGTCACGTGAATATTTCATTGCATTCGTTAAATATTCTTTGCGTTTACAGATGTCCGCTAAACGTCGGTGTGCCATCTATGATATTTAATAATACATATCGCTGAAAGCATTAATCTTATTCGAGCACTAAAAATCTATATTTTAGCGATGTTTCAATTTGTACTATAAATCGTATATAAAAAATAATTACGCGTAAAATTTTATATCGCCATTAAACTCTTATAAAACAGTTACTCCGTCAAAAATTTCACGCCGAGGTTTAGTAGAACTCAGCTTTACTTTATGATCACCTAGCTTAATTATTAATATGGCAATAATTATGCTAATGGCCACAGAGTGTCAAAGATACATTCAGAAATTATATTTGGAATATAATTTCCTCTAAATGAAATCATTAATTATTAGAATGCACGAAGCGCGCGTTAAACTCAAACTGTTAATTTATACGTCCCATTAATTTCAAATTTATTTTCACTCGTTTTCACTAAATACACATTTTCTTGTCGTAGTATCCTTACATTAGAAAGATAATACAACATAACTCATGCACTCTGAAAAAAGTTATATCTAAAAGTGGTATACTTTCCGAGTTCTGACGTATATCGTCTATGGTGTCTGCAAGATTAATATGCCAATATAAAAATATTTTGCATTCGGTATAGTAAAATTTATTGTATTAATATTGTAAATTTCTTTGTATTTACGGTTATATTTCTGAAGTTGGGAGATATAACAATTTCGAATATAAATTTTATCTCGGTGCACATAACGAAGTGTACGGTCAAAGAAAAATTTAGCGGAGCTAGCTAAAAATATTGCAATTTGTTTTTCGGCAATATAGTATAGCTCAGCTAATATATCTAATAAGAAGAGTTACAACAATTTCTAAAGAACAGTTGACTAAACTAAACAAATTTACTCGCAGTAAAAATTATTTAATTGGGCTCAATTAATTAACTTCATTTAAATTATTTTTACAATTTATTTTCATTTTACAGCCAAAACCAACTAAAAAAGTAAGTTGCAATTGAATAAGTTCTCGGAACAATAGTTTTTGATTTGTCCAACTATAAATTTATTTAGCCCAATTTATTCAACAATAACGTAAAGTTTTTAGTTGGGCGTACTAAACAAATTTCTCTCAGTGTATGTATAAAAAGGGTTGACACATGTCCGAAATGAGGAAGGTCTGCTGACTTCGTATAATTAGTTAAAAAAATCCGTTCAAAAAATCCTTCCCATTTTTTATCTTAATTTTTAAAGAGCATTTGAAATACAAGTTTTATCGCGTTCGTTGGAAGCGCTCTTGATAAGGATCTCATAAGCTTTTCAGAAATTAACCATTAAATATTCACGAGACCCCATCATTCTCATTTAAGCACGGTATTTTGCAATCATTTGTTTATGAATGGAACAACTGGCTAAACCGTGCATGCACAAAGTCAGGCGCAAGAACTCGCGCAACGAAACTCATAAGCGCCCATTGTCTCTCACTTCTAACGCGAACTTGCCTGAACTCGGTGACACACAGACGAGCGCGCGCGCGCATCTACGTATACAGAAGCGTACGAAACGACACGTCTGTTTCTTCCGTCCTCAACTTTTACAACCTCGCATTCAACAATAACTCCATCGCACAAAAGACACGACTTAATTTCCCCGAAAGGACCGTAAAATAATCCTGCAATGTTAAACCCGTGACATCCTCGACTCGCGCAATTCCTTATAAGCTACATCAACAGAAATATTTAATAGTGTCCCGTGATTACCACTCTTTGCGAAGTAATCATTGAAATAATTTCCGTCAAAGGGCTATCTCAAAAGATTTTTCTTTACTCCCGCTTTTAATAAAGTGTACGTACATAAATTTAATGCAGTTGTAATGCAAAGAAATTAGGGCATTGTGAGGATATAAAACGGCTTAATTGAATTTTCGTCTCGCGGATCATATATATTTTAAGTTGAAATAATATGTGCGTTTTAAAGATAACTTAATAAAACATATTTTCAGTTTAATTAAACTAAAAATTTCACAATATTTAAATCTTTTGCTTCAAAAAGAATATACAACAAAAATTAATTTTACGTGATTTTAACTGTTATAGACGTAATTCTGTGAACTGAAATAATTCATTTAATATCATTGTCAATGTCATATTTATAAATGTGATATAAAAGAACGTATTTAATTTTATTATTAAATGTAAATTTCGTCCAATGATCTTATATTTTTAATTTTCAATAAATTGAATGCAATTCACGTATAAATTTTTTGCAATTATTACATTTGCTATTACCAAATGTATGAATATTTTTAAAAATATGAACATAATTTTTGTTGTTGTTAAAAGGTTCTTATTGTTTATTGTGATATTTAATTGCAATAATTTAATAAAATGTACCGTTAATTAAATGGTAGTCCGGTATATGAGCATTCCGGCAGTTGATGCCCCAACAGCGCGGAAGTGTGGAGAATGTTAGAATGTCATGAAAGATTATGATGACGTTTACTAAAAATTATGTAATAATAAACGTTATAATAACATTCTATACATAACCTATTAACTCTCTCGTAAGTTAAATGTAAAAATAATTAATACGTTGTTTATTTATATTATTTATATTAACAATATACTGATAAGTATATTTATAATTACATTGTTAATATAAAGATATTTTCTAAAATTATTATGAATAGATTAATTTTACTTATAACAAATATCAGATATAATCTCCTTATTGCATCTTTTAACAATATAGTTACTAAATTTCATAAATTTTTTGCACACTTAATTTAATCTTGATTAGTTTTCTACATTGGAAATGGAATTGGTCAAACAAATTATGACACGCCCGAATATCAATAATAGCATTAAATCAGAATTACGTAACACTTTTTCTTAGTAGTCTATAACGCAAAAACTTGAATCGTTCTTATCAATCGAAGTCACAAACAAGCTAAGTAAAGCTGCAGAGAATTTCGTGCGGTCGAATTGATAAAAGGTATTATTATTCAAACTATTGTCTGTGTACTTATTGAAAAAAAAGAGAAATCAAGGTCTCTATTTTTCCAAGTTTTAGTTAAGAAATTTGTCATAATTCAGGGTTTTATTGCACGAACACAAAAGTTTGACCACTGACCTACACTTTTTGTATGATACAAAAAGATCATTGTTTCAATCTCTTTTCTATCGGACTTTCAATGTTTTATGTTCATTCAATACTTACTTTCAGAATTTAACAAAAAACGTTGTAACTGTGTTAAATTTATTTACTGCGCATACTTTATTTCATTATATTCAATAATATACTTTTACTATATTAATTCTAGTTAAAAAAATCATATAAAAATCATACAAAAATATTGTATTAAAATAATTGTTCAAAATCGTCGTGAGATTTTTTATTTTAATAAAAGAAATATAACTTACGTTAAAATATAAATTGACAATAAAAAAGATCTTATAATAAATATTTATGTATCATTTTAACTCATGGGTATTCTTAAGCATAAAATAAAAGAATAATAATAACAATTTTACGTATAAAATGTTTTATATTGTAAATTTAAAATAAATTTGAAACAATAAAATGTCCGACAACACATTAACTTATACTACTGCAGTAGTACTAAAATATTTGAAATTAAATTTATACTAAATATTATTGTTACAAGTAACAATTTAAGAAGAATATAATTATTACGATTTTAAAACTATAAATTAATCATTAAAATTTTTATTTCTTAACTGTATGTGTACTTAAATAACAAACACTCGAAATTGTAGTATATTTCATTATTAAGTCGCAAGAAATAAATTCTACATTTAAATTCTACATGCTCAATAAATTCTACATTAACAGGTTATAAATTAATTAATTTTCGAATTAAATAAAAATGATTTTCAGTGAGAATAATTTAATAAAAATTTCGTCTTTAAATCAACGCCATTTATTTCAACAGTTTATTACATTAAATTTATTACACAACCTCACGACTTTAGAATAAAAAACGTTGTGAATTATTAAAATATGTATCTAAAAAATATTTCAGATATTTCCTGCAGTCATTATTTTTTATATTATTATAACTTTATTATTTATTACAAATAGTACAATTTTGATATATATACTATCAAATCGCTTTGTTTTGTTTAGTCATACAATTTTATGTTTAACCAGTGAAAATGCAATTTTACCCTTATTTTCAATGCATTTTTAGTTGACTTTAAAATAAAATATCTCTATGATATCTAAAATCAATACTTTTATGAACGATATTAAATATGATACATCTTAAAGAACATTATTTAAATTATTTATATTTTGAATTTAGCTTCTGTTTGATTATTCATGGGCTTCTTACCTTAAAATTAAGAGTTCTTAATTACATGGGAAGCCCAAAGAAAAAATTTTCAATCATATAAAATGTTTGCCCTTCCATCGAGAACTTTACTACCGCAGTAAAAACATTACAAAGTTTAATTAAAAGTTTCATTATAATAAAAAGCTTGGAAAATTTTTTTCCTTAACACGTAAACTTTTCAATCAAGGCATTATCTTTCGATACTTTTCGATTCTTCGTTGAAAATGTATTCATTTACGCGAGAGAAACGGCGCTATAAAAGCGGAACAATGTTATTCCTTCCCTGCTGCGCTTAATTATGCGCCATCAGCCTAATTCTTCTCGACACACGAGACCTCGCACCCCCGGCAATTGCCCGATTATTCCTCCGTCGTGAGTAACAGCTTAAATCACCCCGAAATAACGCAGCCGAAACCGAACAAAGCTTACAAGGGGCTGCAACGCGCTTCAGTTTGGCGTAGCCGCGTAATCAACAGCGACTAGATAATGTAGCACCCGTAAGAATCCGCGCGAACTTGCGCTTCCCGCGCCAACGTTGTAAATATATAATAAATCCTTTACAAATTGCGGGGAAGCTCACCGTAAATCAGATTCGCGTTCCGGATTAAGGCGGCCCCGCGCCAAGGGCGACCCACCTAAGATCATCGCGGGGCCAGCATGAGAAAGATAAATTAACATCTTCAACGGTATCAGTGGCATCGTCAGTAAGTTTTAGTGACACCATTTAAAGTTTAAATCCCGCGCAAAAGATATATGTATACACGGCCCACCGGCGAACTAAGTTCCTCGAGAATCCGAGGTTTTCCACTTGAACTCGAAGCAAACTCGAAGCAAACTCGATTACAGCTCGCCGTGTCTCCGACGGTGCGTCT
>JABFPN010002492.1:0-22042 GCA_022817305.1 Leptoteleia sp. ZL-2020 | reverse complement strand
TACTGCAGGAGGTCGCCCGGTATCCTGCAGGAACCGTTAGAGACATGACTCCCCCCATGCCACGCATCTCTCGACACGGTATCTAACGCCTTAGATTGGGGGTGCAGGCTTTCGGCCCCATGCCGAAAAGCAATACCCGATGAGTGAGCTGCACCGCTGGCCCATCGGGGGGTTGCTTCTTTGTAGCACAAACCGCTCTAAACCTCCCGGGGTCGTCCGAAGGGGGCGAGGGCAGAGCCTTCCCCCCCCCGCGGGCGAAACCGTCATAGAGGCCGAGTGATGGGGTCCCGTTCGCACTTCTTCCCCCGATTACATGCAGGTTTCCTCGCACAATCGGGCGAGCTTGGGGAGAAGTACCCGTCTATAGGGTCCCCCTTGCCCGGATAGCTCCCGGGGAGTTTTGTGATGATTTTGTAAAATTTTTATTTATTTTTGTGTACAAATATTATAAATTTAAAATAAATCAAGTCTTATTTTTTAACTTAATTTAAATATTTGATTTTCAGTACATTTCCGTCATAAAGAGGTAATAATTTATCCTGATGATGATAAGAAACCTCCCATCAACCATGGTTTAAATCGAAAGGCACAAGTAACTTTGGATCGCGTGTGGCCACACGATCGATCCTTACACGTTCCAATAACTGATCCGCATCGTCTCCAAGAAATGAACTACGAGGGAAAATTAAAACGCGTATCTGAGAAGCACGACACTCGTTTCCTTGAATATCGTCCAGAAACTGGATCTTGGGTTTTCAAAGTGAGTACACGTATTATAAATTGTTAAAAATTTTGATACGTCAGAATTTATTTGTTTGTAATTTTGACAATAATTTTGTTTGAAAAAGAGTGTTGGTATTTTAGATTGAAAAAGAAAACAAAAATCGTTGATATTTTGAAATTGAAATATCTATATTAACATTTTATTATATTTAATAAAAGTACTGTTTACTTTACAAAATTGATTCATTCTAGGTCGATCATTTCTCGAAATATGGTCTGAGTGACTCAGATGACGAAGATAACGATGTTCCCAATAATGTGGAAGCGAAAAAGATAAAAACAAACAACATTCCGTCAAAGGCAACAGCTGGTGCAAGGAGTAAAGTGTCGTCATATGCTAAGGACAAAGCGACACTGGCAAATAGAGTAAGCTTTTTATATCAACATCAACATTTCATTTAAAATCAAAATATGTTTAATTTAAATGTAATAAATTATCAAAATCTTTTCGTTATATCGTGAATATATATTTTGTTAAAAAAAAATCAATGTGTTTTTAGATCATATTTTTTGGTAGAACAGACTAAATTAATTATGCATTAATATATCCTGACCTTTTTGTGGTCATTATTAAATTCTTATTAACAAAATATGGTCGAAAAACCACATCGAAGATCAAATTATTAACAGACGTTCAATTTATACCCATGATAGTCAAATAATTTAATAAAGTAGGGATGAATGTTTGAATTGTGATTGTAATTAAACTTCTATAATCACAGCAAGCTGTGGGATTAAGCGGGCCTATCGACGAGAAGAATAACTCATTTTCAAAGCACGCGGATTTTGAGCAGGACACACACGCAGATTTCGAACAAGATTTGGAGGATGATATTCATGACATCATGACAATGTTGGACTTTGCCCCGAGCAAGTATTCCAGTTCAGTTGACTCGATGTTCGATTGACAGGCCGATCTCGATGCAATTTAATTGATTTTAATAAAGCATGATTTACCAACTTTTACGTAACTTTACCTTCAAGTCTAAACATTATGTTAGAATTATAACGTATTTATAATATAAATATAATGTAGAAAGATAAAATAAAAGATAACTTAAAATTATAGCGCTTATATTATGTTAAAAATAAATTTGAATGTAGAATTATCAGTGAGGATAATGTATACGTTACTGTTGTATAAAGGCTACATTTATATTCTGTGCATAATAAAATAAAAGAAAATAATAATAACATTAAGTCTGTCCTATTTTTGTTGGTTTCATTTTGGTAACGTGTTTTGCTTTTTATACTTATAGGCATTTATAATCATGAGAAGACAACATCAGCTCTTAGTCCATCTTCCGTTTATGCACGAATCATTGGAAATGATAGCCACAAAATTCAATTGATGAAAGCAAGTTTTTTCGATGCAAATGGAGATGATGATATATTAACCGGTAGGTTATCGTTTCCTTGCAAATACCGTGAGAACAGCATGAAAAACTGAAAATCTATCAAATAAAATTATCTTTGAAAAAAGTCATATTTTTACAAATTGCATGCCCCGTTGATTTATCAATAGATTTTGAGGATAAAACCAAATTTTCTGCACCGATTTGAGAAAAAGAATCTTCATTGCAGATAATTCGCTTAGTGAAAATTATAATAATTAATATAAAAGAATGTAAATTGTGTATAACAAGAATTATTTGTTATAATGGCATTATATCAAATAATTGTCCATTATATTTTAAAATATTTTAAAATGACAATTAAAGTGTTCATAATTGTATAATTTGTAACGCTCCAAATTACCTATTTTTTTTGATTTGTTATTTTAAATTGCAATATTTAGATTCAGTTTGCGGAGGGATGAAACGTCTTCTACGAGAAGATCAAATTTACGATGATGATGAGTTCGTTGAAGATTCACGTTTCGTTCCAATTAAAGCTGTCACTCCCTCTAGGTACCATGTCAAATTGCAAACTGATGTCTCAGCGCTTGACAAAAGTTATCTGAAAAGTTCTGGCGGTATGTAAATAATATGAATTATTTTTGTATTTAAGAAATTATTTTATTCTTCAAATAATTTCTTATATCATTTATATGGAAAGAAAAAAATAGAATAATACATAAATTACATGAAGTTATTTTATTTAATGAAATTATACTTGATACGAATGTGAAGTATTTTTTAACTTAATTTTACTTAAGCTTTATGATTAATACAATTTATGAATTTTATCAAATAATTCTGAATATTTAATTACGGCGTACTATATAAACATTTTATTATATATATATATTAATAAACACAATTTATTATTTGTTTACTTATTAATTTATTTAATTATTGTTATTTAATCACATTCAGATATAGAAAAAAGTGGATCATTCGAGGGAGGTGTTCTCAGGGCTTCAACGGGCATCTCGAAAATGTTTCCACTGCCAGCGATTCCTCAACCTCAGACAGTTGTTCTCAAAAATAAATCCGAAGTTATCCCTTTCAAGGATTCCATTATCAGTAGATTGCGATCACGTTGTATCGCTGATACAGGTAAATTATTTTTGTTAGTTTTTATCATATTTCTTACTTCACACTTCACGTATGCATATGTCATTCAACTTTCGTGGTCAGTTTAGATTATACAAATTAACGATAACGAAGTGAATTTGCCGACAGTTTAACTAAGTTTTCATGTTGAAATTAAAAATTTGATTAAATTAATGAAAATTCAATTATTTTTATATGATTAGGTATCCAAATGGGTCGAAAGTTTAGACCAAGTTGGGGTCCAGGGTTAACCTTGGTGTCTTTGAGCACTCGCGAACAAGCCTCGAATATCCCCCTGCAAAATAGCGTCAGTCAGTTGGGCTACTATTTGTGTGGTCGCATGATGGAGGACAACACTTCAATGAGTATTGTTCAACGACTGCAAATAGTTGGAGGACGTGCAGGGAGTTGTGATTATGGCCAGAGTTTTCAAGTAAGTACTTTATTTTTCGTCAATTTTTTTATTACACTAGAGTGAATGTTTTTCATCTTTAGCACTTTGCTGTATAATAATTATATGATAAAAATGGCATGATAAATTAAACTTAAAGTAATACATTTAAATTTATAGGAAAGCATCGAGGGTCACCTGAGAATTCAGTTGGATCACTGTGTAATGGGATTTGAGGGAGATTGTCCAATAGTTGGCATCGAAAAAGGAGCAAAAGGTTTGGCAGCGCTGCAAGCACATTGCAATTTAGCACGGGACCTGGTTGACCCCAAAAATCCTTACACCGTTTACGTTAGCAATGTATGGAAATTGTGTGCCGCTCTTTGGGGAAAATTGCATGATATTGATGAAAATGAAGGTATGCTAATATATTAAATATTATATATATATATATTATATATAATAAATTAATCGTTTATTACAATTAAACATTTTGACAAATTAATGAATTTTATTATTTAATTACCATTCAATATATACTCTATCCTGGATATAGTGAGTACTATAGCTAATGACTCCCCCCTACTTTATCACATTATTTGGCTTCTACGCGGTATCAGAACTGAGTAACAAATTTACTACAAAATTCAAGTTGTTAATCGCGCATTTGGTGGGGGGTCGTTGCCAACACTATAGACAGAGCAAAAACACACTATAGTTAGAGGTACTATATCCTGAATCGAGTGTATTTCATTATTATTTCCAAATTAACATTTCCTAACGAATTATTTTGTCTTGAAATTTTAGATAAAAGCAGTCATCATTATGTTATGGAAAGAAAGAAAGCGCTCAGTAACTGGCTGCGCGAAGTCGTTGATGAGATAGTAAGAGAAGAAATCGCTGAGCTCGACAGCGAGGAAAGAAAAATCCTTTCTTGTTTGTCTGGTAAATAAGAGTTTTAAAATACTTTCAAATTTCTTTTTCAATTCAACGTTAAAGATTTTTAATTATTTATCTTAAAGTATTATTAATTATGCACCATTATTTTCAAAAACTAGCAAATAACAATAATAATTACATTTTAGCAAACAAACTGCACGAAGCCTGCGAGATAGCTCGTAAATTCGGCGATTATTGTCTCGCGTTATTTTTGTCGGAACTCGGCGGAACGACGGCGACGCGCGAACTCGTCAAGCAGCAGCTTGCACTCTGGCAAGAAACCGATGTCGACAGCAACTTATCCGTCGATCGCTTGAAACTTTTCATGTTCGCTGCCGGTGAGCCATTGATTTGCAGTAAACAAAGTGTTATCAACATCTGCGCCGGACTCGATTGGAAACGCGTACTCGCTATTCACTTGTGGTATCTGGCAACGCCAGTGGCTTCAATTGCCGATGTCGTGGAGCTCTACGAAGCCTCGTTCAATCCAGACGAGGCTTATTCCGTAGAGCCACGACCCGAATACTTTGACGAAGATTACGAGACCGAAGTTAATTCCAAAAAGAATGTCTACGACTTGTGTTTCCACTTACTAAAGCTATACTGCACTGGAAGTCACTCGTTGGAGGTTTTGTTAAATCCCATGACCCACACTGCAGATCCACTGGACTACAGACTAAGGTGCTAAAAATACTCTCAGTCATCATTTATTATTTGTTCGTAATAAAATTTGTATCCGTTAAATTAGTCTTGTTGTTTTTAAGTTAAGAATATCAATTTGCAGTTACTTCATATGTATGGAAATTGTGACTTCCAATTGAAATTTTACTCATCTTAAAAATAAAATGTATTGGTAGCCCTGCGGGCAACCAACATATTTCACTTTCACGGTGAATAAAATGTCTAACTCGACTCGAAAAAAGTGACCAAGCCAAAGGCGAAGGATTACCAACCTGAAATCATTTTTTTCCGCGTTGAGTTATGTACTATTCTTCTTGTAAGTCGTACATATGAATTTAGTAGTAACGAAAATGAACATCTAATACATATTCACTATTATTTATGTAACTTATCTTTACTTTTTAATTATAGGCGTTCTTCATAAGAAGTAATTAATATAAATGTCTAATCTTATAATAAATAAAACAAAGTAATCGTGGTGATTTTATCGTATTTACAGTTGGTTGATGCAGCAAACTTTAATTGCTCTCGGTTACACTTATTTGTCCGACTTTGCTTCCACATTGACCCACGCAAATTTTGCTGCGCAACTTGAAACTTATGGCATGTGGCACTGGTCAATTTTCGTACTGTTGCACTTGGAAAACGTGGACAAGAGGCGACACGCCGTCACAGAAATTTTGTCGCGCCATGTAGATCTCGGCGATGATCCCGAATATGTCAAACGCGAAGACTTCCTCAAGGAAGAACTTGGCATACCATCCATTTGGATCAGTCATGCTAAAGCAGTGAAGGCTTGCGCGATGAGAAAGTAATTATACGAATTATCTTTTATAGGATTTTGTAAATTCAACTAATTTTCATACTCATAAATTTAAAACTAAATTGTAATCAATAACTTTATTCAATATTACCTGAAGGGTTGATAAAAACCCTGGTTGCAACCTCAATTATTTGTTATTTGATGATATAATTTAGTATGAAATGAATATGGAATGTAATTAAGTATGTACTTTAGGTATGGAGAAGCTGCATGGTATTTAATTCAGGCTGAACAATGGAACAGAGCACATCAAATTATCATCGAGCATCTTGCTGCTGATGCTATTATCAATGGTAATATATTTTTTTAGTATCAAGACCAACGGTAATTGTCGACGACAAGATAAGCAGAGAAATATAAATAATAGTATATTACTTAACGAGGAAAAACTGGTTTTAAGTTAGTAACCAAAACCAAAGACGAAGATGGTCGCCTTTAATGAAAACTAGAATTTTCAATAATTCCTTTTCCTTACAGTTAAATACTATTTTAATTTTGATTTTATTAAATTTGTTTGACGCGTATCTCAAACAAAATTATAAACAGTAATGTTACCCGTCTCATTTTGTTTTTTCCTTACATTTATTTCGTTAATGTTTTGAAATAGAAATATCAAACATATAAATAAGTAAAGGAAAATTTATATAATTAAATAATCTTAAAACATCCTTTTTTTTCTTGCAGAAAATTACGAGTATTTAAAATCACTGCTACGTCCTATGACGTCAAATGAGTGCAGTAGTGCAATCAATGGATGGGCTTATCAAGGCCAATTACTCTGGGATTATATGACAGTGACAGCTGAAATTGAGTCACTTTTAGAGTCACATGACGTAGACAGAATTGGATACAAGCTGGAACTTTTACAACCGCAACTCACGTTGCTTTGCACAAAAATTGGCCAGTTTCCATGTCCTACCGCGAAACACAGGTAAGTTATTGATTTTAATTATATTTATTCATGAAAAAATTACACGAACAAACCAGAGAAGGTAACATACGCATTAGGAAGTTAAAAGTTTTTTAATATTAATTATATAGTTTTAAAGTTTTTTAATATTAATTATATAATACGAAATTAATATAAAAAATAATAAAAATCCCTTGTTCTTATGTAATAATCTTTTTAATTATAAATAAATTAATTATATAATAACTAATCTTATATAATAATTACTCTGGCAATGTATTTCTGTTAATATTTATGTCAATTTAAGCACAAATATGAATTATACAATTAAACAAATAAACCCTTTTCAGATTATGTCAAGCGGAAATTTCGAAGCGAACCCTTCAGCTGGCGCGGAATTTACTTATTTTAGAGTCAAACGATGTATCAACGAGTTCTAAAGTTTTGCTCCAATTGGTATCTCAGCTTCCACTTCCGGAAGATTATACGCAGCAAGAGCTACGATTGATTGTTAACGCACATCTTAATGAAATCATGTCCTAATGATTTTTTAGTCCGGTCTTTTCATAATTCCTAAGTAAATATAACAAACGTGGATCGGAATCTTAACCATGTTTCTAAATTCTATGTATAATATAGTCAAAATTACGCCCGTTTTTAATTTCATTTATTTATGATCAATCATTTCACCAGGTAAATGGAGTTGAAAGTTTAATGAAGTATAAGTTACAGAAGAAATATGGAATAAACTTATTGATCGATGAGAAAAACAAATAAAGCACATGTTACGTAAAAGAATAGTTCAGTTCAGATTATGTTATTAAATTAAAAAATTCAATTTGTGTTAAGTTACTCTTGTCAATTGTTATGTAAATAAAACTGGAACAATTGTTGAAAAAAAAAATTTACATAAACCACGCGCGAGGTTTAAGAGAAGGCTGCATCTCAATGTATTTTTCTATACTATTTTCAATGAGATTATTTAACTGATGAGAATCACTTGATTTTTTATCTTATTATACACAAATAGTTTTTTTCGTAATAAAAAATATATTTTTAAATAAGATGTGTTCTTGCGAAATCAAGTATTAGTCTTAATCTAAGTTAAAATAGCAATAAGATTTAGAAATATTTAAGAACCATGAACACATTTGAAAATATATAAAAACTTATTTGTTAACATTAAAAAAATCAATTGGTTTTCATTTACAAGGACCATTATTTTAATTATTAATAACAATAAAAATACAGGAAAAAAATCGAAATTAATTATATACAAATTAATAACGGTAATAGCCTATTTAATGACTGCAGTAAAATTGTATGAATTTGTTAGAAACTACTATGCTGAGTATTACCTTTACTTTTGTATTTTTTTTTCTTTTCATTTGATATATTATTTTATATGAACGGATAGATTTCCCGTTCCCCGACTGTTTTTAATAAATGTGTATTTTACATTAAGAAATATACTTGTGTTAAAGTTATAGTAGGATAGATGTACTTTGTAATTTATCACTAATGTTTAATTTTCTTGAATTAATTGTAAAGTTCGTCCTTTAATAATGAAAAGAAAATAAATAATGATAATAAAAAAGGTTTTTTCATACAAGGAATATGCATTATTTATTTTAAAAGTACCAATTTCTATTTAACTAGCATCAGAGTTAATTATTAAAGGGCAGGTTTTATGGATTCAATTAAAAATTATAAAATAATTAAGTTTACAGATATTTTGAGTGTATTCTTGTAATCTCAACATATATAAAGTCCAGTTTATATTCCTAAAATAATCTTGTAGAATTGTTAATATTATTTATATCCACTTTGGTTTCTCCTTAAACAAGATGGTTTTACATTTTTTTTTGTTTTAATAATTTTTAAGAAGCATAATAATATATCTTGTAATATTTACAATATTATCTTAATAATGTATTAATTTATTGATCAAGAAGCATTAATTAAGCATAAAAATAATTTATTAAAATATTACATGAAAATTTTGGCAGAAAAATTGAAATTGGCCAATGGTAAAATTCTTGGTTGGGGAGTTATGCCCCCACAATTTTTTTAAAATATAACTAAACTAACAAAAGACTATTCAAATAACTAATAAACTATATATATATATATAATATATATATATATAATTTTTTTATTACAAAAGGGAGAATAAAAATTAAAGACTGTATTATATGTATCTGTATTTATTTAAAATAAGCATAAATTTACACTTCCTCAGGTTTGTTGAAAACAAGTGTGTAGCTACATTTGCCACAATAATGGCGATCTTCCATTGCAGCCATAAATACTCCAGCTCCACACTGTTCAGATGGGCATTCTCTTCTCAGCCGTTGGATTTTACCATTATCATCAACCTAACAAGAAAATCACATTGAAATTAATAATTTCCTTATACTTAATACAAAAATATTTATCTATTAATAATATTAATATATTCTGCTTTGAATTCTGGCAATTTACAGCATTACTTAAATTGTCTCCAAGTATTTACTGTTGTTTTCATGTTTTTTTTTGTTATATATTAAATAGATAGGATATTAAAAGCAATCAAACATTTATAAAATCAAACGTTAACATTTTGTGAAAATTGGGGATAATTAATTATTTAGGTAACTTTAATATACTTTAATCAAATAAAAATTTATAATAAATTTTAATAATTTATATAAATGATTTGTGTCATTATTCTGCACGGCATATAAGTAGTTATATAAAATTAAATTTTTTAAATTTATTTAAAATCTGTAATAGCGTACCTTATATAAATTTAAAACAGACAATTTGACCTTCCTTTTCTTGTGCTTGATTTTTTTGGGAGTAGAATAATTCTTCTTCTTGCGTTTCTTGGCACCTCCTCGGAGGCGAAGCACCAAGTGCAAAGTCGATTCCTTTTGGATATTGTAATCGAAAAGAGTTCTTCCATCTTCCAATTGTTTACCAGCGAAGATCAATCTTTGTTGATCAGGAGGGATTCCTAAACAAATTTTTATAATTAAATATTAATAATTATATAATAACAATTACTTTATTGGCCTTATGACTAACATGAACATAATTGCCCTTATACATTCAATGATATACAATAAACTTTTATATTAAAAATTCATAGAAAATATTTTATTTTAAAACAAAATTATGTTCCTTATAATTTAAGTGGTAAATAATCAAGGAAAATAAAAAAATACATAACATTTAATGAGGTCAAGTAAACAAATTAAATGTTTTAGATATGTGTGACCTTGAGAAATTAAATTCCCTTTTATCCATTTATTGTTCAACCCGATTAATAAATAGGAAACTTTTTACTTTTTATCTTTATAACATTTGTATATTTTGATTAGAACTAATTTATTTTCTCAAGACTGCTATAGTTGTAGATAATATATACATTAAAAAAGAATTGTCAATTTAATGGAAATTTTCATACAGTTCACATAGAATATACATGAATATATCATGTTAGAAAAAAAAGAGTGATTTTCAATTTCTTACCCTCTTTATCCTGAATTTTCGATTTGACATTTTCGATAGTATCAGAAGCCTCGACCTCGAGGGTGATTGTTTTCCCCGTGAGGGTCTTCACAAAGATCTGCATTCTGTTTGTGAAAAAGAAACATATTAATGACTGAACAATATTAGAAGAAATTTTCCATAATTCATTTATATAATTTAGTTTTTATTACTGCGCATATTCATATCAGTTGCTTAAAAATAACTTGGAGGTAATTAAAACACAAGTAATTTAGATAGAAAATAAAATTATGAATAAGAACAGAATGTTTGATAAAGATGGACGTTCATTATTCAAAAAAAAAAGAAAAGAAAAAAACTTTCCACGCAAGTTTATACTTTTAATTTTATATATATACTTTAAGAATTTTGAGTCGCTTTTAACATTAGATAAGAAACAATGAAAGTATTATAAGTAAATTACATTTTAATTGCTTAAAATTTATTAAACTTCGAGCGATTTAGGTTATAACGTAACACGTGTTGCGCACAAAAATGTTGAAGTTTGATTATGAAAAATTTAATAATATAACTAGATATTTAATTTTAGAAAAATATTAATTTTAATGATTATAAACATATTGACAAATAAACATAAAATTAGGAAATATTTATCACTTTAGTAGGATAACATTTACTTACGTTACTTCTTAACATGCAATCACAACAGAGAAAAGATCAAGGAAGAACAGCAAAGAACAGCTTTTGCGACGCATTAAAGTTTATGACTTAAAGCCATCTAGAGACTTATTTCGACACTAAAGAAAATATGTGGCGCGTTCCAGCTTGATGAATTTCTTAAAATAAAAAAGGACAAACAATTCTGTTCGTGTAAGTGCATCTCTTGTTAATTTAAACAATTGTTCGTACTCTGAAAATCATGAATTTGTAAAATTATAACTTCATGAGTATGCCAACGCATCCCCGTATCAATTTTTAAATGTATCGTTGAGATATTCATAAAGGCGCAAAACTATGATTTCGTGTTTTTAGAATAGGCCCCCTGGAACATGCCAATGATTGGCGCACAATCACTTGACAAATGAGCGGGAAAATATGAATATCGTTTTCAAATTAACAAATAAGTATAATATAATTGATTATATATTACTCTAGGGTTAAGCAAATTTATAATTAATATTTCAGATCATATTATATTCTTTGTTATAAATAAATTAATCGTACAATATATTATTTGACTCATTAAAATAAAATCAATTTATTATAATTTTCAATTTAATTGTTCTTAAATATGAGTAATAATGTAAATACACTCGACGCTCCCATTTTCAGCGAGATCGAGACCGGAAACGCTCCCATTTTCAGCGTGGCGCAATTGAGCACGTGTTTATCGCATGTATATTTTCATTGGTTATTTCTATTCGGTTGTTTCGGTTGTAACCTGCCTTAAAATGTATACAATTATTAATGAATTAAGCAAGTTTAAATTTCCCGCCAACGATATTCAGTTATTAATGGTTAAACAGCGAACCGGATATAGCGTTTCAATAACGAAACAAATGGAACATTTCTGCTGAAAATGGGGAAGAAATTTGGCTGAAAATGGGAGCGTGTTGAAAATGGGAATATGGAAAATGGGAGCGTCGAGTGTAATAAAATTTGTATGACAATTTTAATTTTTCATATAATTTTTAGGTAAAGCTTAATAAAATAAAGTTGAAATCAACTAATATAAAGAATTTTTATTTTGAAAAGAATTTTATATACATGTTCTTGTTTAAATATAAATTTCATAAACAAATTTATTCCGGTTAATGATTTAATAACAGAATCAAAACAAAACACATAATTATTTTGTTATCAATAAAGATAGTTTTGTTTAGCCCTGCGGGCTACCAACATATTTCACTTTCATGACGAATAAAATATATATTTTATGGTCGCGATCAAATGAAGAGGTGTTTAAATATCTGAGTCATTATTTTTTTAGACAGTTTGCTTTTGTATTCGTTTTGAAGAGGACGAAATACCTCTTAGTACCTGTTTTGTAATAGCAAAACAAACTTTTGGCATTGTTCTTTGAATACACCAAAGGAATATTTGTATGTTGGAGTCCAAAATTATTTATAGTCTATTTATAGTATAAAAATGTGTAATAGAATGATTTTCATATAAACATTCTTATTCAAAGTTATAGTTTGATAATCTATAAAAAATTTAATTTTTTGTATTAGGATTTTTATTATTATTGATCCTTTTTTTATAGATTATGAATCTGAAAAAAAGTTTAAAGAAAAAAAAAACAATGGACGAACTTACAAATAATAATTAAATTAGTATAAACGTAAGACAAGGCCGAAACAGGACGATTATTACGAAGAAACATAAAATAATTAGGACATTCAAATTATTCGTTATCAACGTCTTTACTGGAATCTTCACTCAAATCATCATCCGCTTCATCCATACTTAATTCATCATCTTCAACTTCGCTCCTTTCTTCGTTCATGGAAATCATTGAAGAACTATCTTGATCATTACTAGTCTGCAATATTAATAAATATATATGTTAATAATTGATAGTGATCAGGGAATATTTTTATTCGAAATTTGATGATTTCGGATATAGTGAATACCACCTTGTAATCCTTTAACTATATTTTTAATTTGTACCTGAGAATCAATTTCTTGGCCTTGCAAGTTTTTATTTTGAAGATTTCCCATCCAAAAAGCTTCCTTGCTGTTGTTTAAAACACACATTCCCTTAACTCTGAACAATAATTGTTCACTCAATTGCTTCTCTAAAGGAGCCAATTTTGTTATTGCCACGTCTTTCTTTTGAACACCAGATGTGCAAATGTTGTGCATAAACTTTGTACATTCTAAAAGTATTAATAAGTACGTTATACTTTTTAATCAATTTCCTATATTTCATCTTGTTTATCTACCCTGAATCCGAAAAAACGATAAAAAGTAATGGATAATATACATTATAATATTCAAAAACATTTGAATATTATAATGAAAATTCTTTATCTATTGCAACATTGTCAAAAAACAAATCATAAAATTGACTTTCTTCGTTGTTTTAATTGTTTTTCAAAGATTTTTATCGACTTTCAGATACTGGATAAAGATGTATAATTCAGATATTCACAATATATATTTTTTATTACTTAAATTTATTCGCATTTTTATATGCACGTAAAAACGTACCTTGAAGTAATCTCAAAATATATCGTACGTCTTCAGTTTGGTATTTCAAATTGTATTCTAATATTGGCATCCCTTTTGATAAAAAGTTTCGTATCACTTGGGGAACATAGCGCATAAATAAAAGTATATTCGCCTTGGTTTCCAATGTTCTGCAAATTTCAATCGTTTGGTGCATTGCCTCAACTATGGTTTTCCACATTTTGATCCTTTCAGGGTCACTAAAATGTTTCAATTACACAGATTTTTAATCGCATAAAATAATTCTTCATTTTTAGTAACTAAAATTTGGATTCTACTAATTATGCATTCAAAGGTTTGTTTGTGTTCATTTAATTTAATTGAATTTAATGATTTTATTTAAAAAAAGTTAATAAGAACACTTCATTTCGTACATGATAACGTAAATGAAAGATCGGTTTTACCTATTAGCTGTATTTAATGAAACGTTAACTCCTTTGATAATGCCCTCGTAAATTTTCTTCAAGAGCAAACTAAAACTGTTTTTCGTGATAGAAGGAAGGCTATTTAAACAGTCCTCGGATCGTTTCAAGCTTTTCGTTTCTTCGGGTAAATTTTTGACCATCGTGGATATTCGCTCCAGTGGGTCTATCTCGTTATCTATCCAATTTTTTAACAAAGCAGCTATAGCGTGTCTATAACTACTTCCGGAATGTTTGTCTTCGGGCCAGTCAAGCATAAGAAAACCAAAAGCCATATCCGCTAAAAAATAAAAATTATTTTAATAATTTCGTATATAAATTTATTCCCGTGACTTAAAGTAGTGCCGTAACATCGTGTGAAGTGCCATAGTGAAACAGTGAAGCAGCGACACAGTGATGACGCAGTCGGTGAGTAATTTTTTATTTATTTTATCTTATAAAGATCCAAAAACATACCTTGTTTAGACTTAGTAGCTTTATTAAAAGTCCTTGACAGCGACATGAGAGCTTGGCATAAATTGATGAACGCCACAGCCAGTGAAATTTGCGTAGAATCTACGATATCCATTTGAGCTTCGAAATAATTGTAAGCCTCTCTGACCAATTCTTGGCACGAGACTCGTGTAATGTTTGATTCGTGCCTCATACAAGCTAAGCATCTCAAACCGTCTATAAAGTAACGAGTTTAATTAATAAAAAAACATTAATGATTATGGAACCGAAGAATGAAACGTTTTTTTTTTAATTTTAACAAGAAAAATCATTGTCTGTAAATACTTGGATGGTTAACTTAATGAAATAAAAACAATAATATTGTTTACTTACATCCAAAGGACATAAAAGTGGATGTAAATACAAAATGAAAACAAAGTTGTCAGCATTTTTAACCACCAGTAATTAAACGTTAAATTTAATTGAAAATATATATTAAAAAACTAATTGATATAATAATAATAATAATCAAACAAAAATTGAGCAAAGAAAAAGATCTTCACCTCGAAGCAATTTCGCGTGATTCGCACTTTGAAATTCTTTCCATGTAAAAATCATTGTCAATAACCGAAGCAATAACTTGACAGCTTGGCTGTCGGTGCGCTCTTTTTTTGATCTCACTTCGCTTATAAGATTCTGCAATTTTGCGCAAATTTTTGGCAAAATCTGAATGAGTTCTTTTACAAAGGTCGTGGAGGTCTCGGATTCAAACATTAGGAGGAGCTCGTTGACGATAAAACATACTTGAGTGACAGAGACAGTTTCACAAGAAGGTTGTGATGGTCCAAAGTCCATCTTTAAATCCAATAGTAAGGCAATCTATTTTGAATAGAATCATAAATTACTTAGTAATGCATTGATGATATTTTAATTTCTAGATTAATTAAGATTTATGAATGTATCTTGTTAAACGTATGCGAATTTGAAAATAAATTTCATGTTAATTTAAAATACTTTAGTATCCAATCTGCGAAAATACATCGGATTTTTTGCGTAAATTTCAGAGCCCTTATTCCAAGCCTCATCTTCGGTCATGTTAGTCGTTTTAGTCGCGTTATTTTTTTTGCCTTTTCGAGTAACTTTCTTTTCTGATTTCACAAAAGGTGGGATTGGTTGTTGCAGGAAGTAGCAAGGTGGTGGTTGATACTTAAAGTCACATATAGATAACTGCATGAAAAGCTCAGCCTGAAGGTTCATCAGGTCTTCCAAACGTTGGATTACTTGCTTTCGCAGAAGAGGGATCTTTTGCGTGACAAAAGCACTGATTATTTCACGAAACCTATTAATAAACATATTAAATTTTAATTTATTTCAATAATCTTCAAACTATTGTTAGATTACTTTTAATATTATTGAATTAAACATCATCTAAAATATTCAGAGAATTAAAATTGTTAATTTTAAATATTATTAAATATTTTTAAAGAATTATGATCACATTTAAGAAGAATCTTCTTGTTAAAAAACAAGTATACAGTAAATTGAATTTAATCGTTGAAAAAGTATAGAATTAATTTACTTTGTGAAATATTAGAATATTTTATTTATAATATATGTTACACACCAATTAACGCAATGAAACATAAAGTTGAGCACTTTTGCGTCTGTTTCATAGAGATTTTTGGGCATCAAAATTGCATAACCCAATAGCGCATTTATGTCCTCCAAATCGCCGGATTCGCTACATTTTTGTGTACAGATTTGTAGAGTTCGAAACAAAATTGGAACTGCAGTGCCTTCTAAGCAATCAGGAAATTGTACACAATATTCTTCTTCTTCTTCTTCTTCTTCTTCACCTTCGTTAACAGTTTTCTTGTTCAGATTATACTTTGCTTCGAAATAATCGCTAAGGAATTAATGTATATTAAATCAAATTCTGATTGTAATTCTATGATAAAAATATTAATTAATTAGATTTTATATTTAATACTAATTATTTAATAAATGAACAAATTTAATTTTAATTATTTAAATATATTTATTTGATTAATTAACACAACGAAAAAATAGACGTGTAAAAGGATAAAGTACTTTGAATGAAATGGTAAACTGTACAATATGAAAAATAGAAATTTCCATAATGTTATTAATATTTTGTATTATAGATTCTTATAGAGTTTGACTTTTACCCAGCGCTTGTTTGCAAAACAACGTATGTATCAGTGAAAGTGTCCATAAAATATTGCGTTATGTATTCTAAAAATTGTCTATCCAAATGTTGCGCTTCTTTGACAACTTGTCCCATCTGATCATAAAAAAGACACTTTGATTTCGGATACTTTTCAACACTTGCTACTAATTGTTCTAGAATAAAAATAAATAACCCTTATAATCGAAATTCTTATAAATAAAAAAATAATTTAATTTTAAAACCAAAAAACTTACGAAATAATTTAATTGAAAATTCTCTGTTTTCCTCCTTCTCGGCATAATTTTTTAATGACATTACTGCACTCAAAACTCCTCTGCATTTATATCTAAAAAAACGTATTATAATTAAACAATAAATATTTTTTAAGAAGTGAAATAAACTTAATAATAATGATAATAATAATGAATAAATACTAGAAACTTTTGTTCATAAGCACAATATCTCCTTTAATTTATTATATTTTTTTTGCTTAAAAATCCATTCAGATGAATAATTCATTTTCTCTTGACATTTATATTTGACGCGGATACGCGCGCATTTTATCTAACAACTGCAATTTCATATTGACATTTACTTTTTAAGAATGACAATTATTATTTATTCTATTTCCTTATGTGAAACAAACGTTACTTAATTAAAAATTTAAATAAATTGTGCAGAAAAATAGCGTACATAACATTTGGACTGGACAATTGTTTTTGTAAAATAATTGACATATCCTCGTTCAGAATATCGTGTGCTTCCACAGATTTCGCACATAAGCCATGCAGCAGATCGTTTAACGTAGCTACATCCTCTAGGCCCAAATCATAAACCTTTTCCAATAATATTCTCAAGAAGTGGCAATGATTTTGTAAATATTTCAATTCTTCTGGCTTGGCCATCATTTTTGATAACAATTGTAAGGCGTTTTTAGCTGCCTGATTGTCGTGACCCATTACCAATAAAACTTTTTCTGTTACTTCACGCTGTTTGTACACAGAGTCGTCTTGGCTGATGAACATTAAGCGGAACCATTCGATTGTAAAATCGACCACAGTGCGGTCGTTTAATTTCAGAAGATTGCTTGCACATTGCAGAGCATCTTCCTGCAGCTCTTTTAACAGCTAGAAATATAAATTTTTATGATTAATTATTTATATCTTTTAAAGGTGTTACTTTCCCTGGTGGAAATGTATGATGAAAAATGTTGAAAAGTCCCAATTTTAGCAAGTTTTCAAACATTTTTCAGCAGATCATTTCGACTAGGGTTATTACTGATTTTTATATTTGAATGTTTATTGTACGTATGAAATGAATAACAATATGGATTTTACCTCTTTATAATAATTATACAAGTTATTCAACAAATTTATACTGTAATAACCACTTCGTATGTGTTGTTTTAGTAGAATAGGAACTTTTTTTGCTTTAGGCGACTTTGAGTTTACAACTAAGAGCGTAATAATGAAATGAAATGGCTTAGAACTTTCTGGCTTGTTATTAACAATCGACACTGCAGCAGCAATCATTTCCTTCGGTCTGAGGAGACTCATTTTCAGAGCTTTCACTGTCAACACTTGACTTGTTTGGCACTCTTCGTGTTCATGATTCATGTGACATTCCATGTTAATATTGCAAATGGCATTAAGTACTTTTTGGCATACATCCGCGGATTCAATTCCGGATGTCAGAAATCTATCGAATCCAAACTAATTAACTTTCCATCGAAATAGGAAAAGAAAGTTTATTTTTAGTTTAATGAAATTTGATTACCTTACAATACCGGGAACTTCATTAAGATCGACAAAATTTTGTAGTTTGTTCAAAACTTTCAATCTCAATTCCTCCATATATTCTTTAGATATGGCTAAATTACTCACACTGTCCAAAATGATATGAGTAATTTTCGAATTTTTCGAGTCCTCCATTAAATTACACAATATATCAGCCACAGCGTGATGTTGCGAATCTGTAACAATGTCTGGAAGATAAGAAATGAATTCTCGTTGAAGCCACTCTGGTCCAATTTCTAAAAGTTCGTCAATGTGTCGAGTTAAAGCCGAGGGATTTTGAATCTCTCCCAAGAAACGGAATTGTTGTAAAACTAAAAATACCCAGGATTGGGTTGCCTCGTTACTTGCATCTCTGCAAGGAAAATATGCAAAATTATAGCGTACATTAAACCCCACTGTATAAAATTTGTAATAATTTTCATTAAATTTTGTAGCTTAATATTACTTAAAGAGTAATTTTGAAAGATCAAAATTTATGTGAAATAAATAATTACCTGCTAAGAATAACGTCTGTAATTTTGTCTACCACAGATTCCATTAAATCACTTTGGAGTGGCAACACTTGCAACAATAGTCGAAGTAGACTACATTTAATGGTGATCATTTCTTCATTCTCTTCAGCCAAATGGTTAAGAGCTTTTTTCAATTTCTCATTATCTTCTATATAATATTTCCAACCATCAATAATTTCTTTACATTTAGATTCATCTGAATTTAATTTGTCGGACATTAGCTCACGAACTGATGTTGGCTCTTTCACTACAATTTTTTTCATTATTATTTTAATTAATTATATAATTGGAATATATATGTATAATGGCAGTTTTGTGACCAACTTGCCATTAAAGTTACTTGTTTAATTGTAGTTTTAAGGACGCCTGGCAGTTTTGAGGATTCTTCCTAAAATTACACTCGTTATTTTTTAAAAAAATGTATAAAAGTTAGTTTAGTTAGTTTTTAAAAATGTATAACATAGTATAAATACTCAATTTCAAATTTCCCTCCATAATTTGAAAATTTTTGTGAGTACCCAAAACTGCCATTAGTCATATCTTAAAGATTGTCATAATATACATAGTTAACAGAGTGATGTGACGGGCATTGTCTTGTAATGACCAGAACGTTACAATAATAATGATAACAATAACAAAAACATACTAATAGAATGTGGTTCATCATCAAAAGATAAAATAATTCCACAATCTTGTAAAAATTGAACAAATTTTTCAAGCATTTGGTTCCTTTGGTTATTTTCATCAACATTTCCATGATTTTTATCTGGCCTTTCTCTTCTTTTTCCTTTTTTTTCCTTCTCTGCAACTTTATTCACTTGTAAAGACTTTTTCACAGGACTTTTAACTTTAGACTTGAGTTTGGAAGAAATGCTCATGGGAGATTTTGCACTCTCAAGCGCTGCTCTTTCTTTCCTAACAGAACTTGTTTCCGCAAATAAATCTTCGTCGCTACTCTCATTGCTATTAGATTCGTTAAGAGTTAGACTTCGAGGTTTGTTAATACTCAGAGATAGTTTCTTAGGACTTTGACTCATTTTTTGTAAGACACTTTTTGCAGTTTTGGAAGGCGTATTGATTTTAGGAGAGGTTGACACTCTTTTGGAAGTTTCTGTAAAAATAAATCAATAATTTTTAACAAATATTTTACATATAAAATTAATTGTGCATTATATATACGTACAAAAAAATTTTCAAAAAATTCAATTTTCAACTTTTATAACATTTAATTTATTTAAATCATATGACATATTAATAAATACGTTATTAATATTTTTTTTAAATATATTTAATTAATTTATAATTAATATAATATAAAAGATAAAAAAAACTGTACATATTCATAAATTTCATTAAATTATTACAATTTGCTGAATAAAACATCTTGTTGCAACAGAAGATTGTTATAGTTTGTTTATCATAATTCGAACCGCAAAGTTTGTTTACAAAAATGATTTAATTCTATTAATTATAAACTATTGTGAATTCCCATTTTATATTTGAAATTTCATACCACTTTCATTGCTTTCCCTCCTTTCAGAATCACTGTCACTGTCATCTTCGGAAATCACTGAAGCTTTCTTCTGTTTTTTCCTAACAAACTGAGAGCTTAAAGTATCATCAGCTTCATCTTCGGCAATAAAATCCCCTCTTGTACCCCTCACATTTCTGTTCGAACCGGTATTAATTTCCAAATGTGATAAATTTTTTTTCCTTTTGTTCCTGTCATTGTTCTCGTCGGCCAAATCTTCTTCTTCATTTTTTCGCTTTCGAGAAGAAGTTACACTTGCCTGTGAATTTAAAGAACTCGCAGAATTAAGACGTTTGAAAGACGTTTGAGAAGACAATTGTAGCAAAGAACTTAAATTCGAATGCAACGGTCTCGAATTCGCTAACTTTCTACGATCCATTTCTCATCGATTATTTCTTTTTTCAACTATTAAATGACAGATTTAATTTATTTTTATGACGAATTTGACCAAGGTCGTATTATTCCAACCAAATTTTACCCACTGAACAGCACTTGTTGGTCAACACTGAAGTTGGTCGCTAGTTTGATAAATAGTAACCCTTGAAATATTAGTTGCTTAGGGCTCCAGAATCTGGAGGCCTATTCCCGAACAGTGTGGAGATTTTTAGGTCGGGGATTACACATGAAGTTGGTAATAAATCGTTCAAAAAACTATTCTGGTTCTCACTTACAAAATACGTTCTCTGTCGTTTACATTATTATACTAATGCGAGTGACAGAGAAAGTATTACGTAACAGAAAACCGAAGTAGATTTTTGAACGCCTTATTGCCAACTTGAAGTGCGAGCCCCGGCTTAAATATCTCCACACAGTTCCCGAAAGGTTGCACGAAGAAAATAAATTCTAGTCTGAAGTTGAACGTAACCATGTAAAAGTTAGATCATCAATTGCGTTCAATATCATGATATCTCTCACTTTTTTGGGGGTACATTTCAGGAATAGATTTTCTGGATTGGCATTACGTTTTGTGATTAAACTGAAGTCATCTTTGTTATCTTTTACATTTATATCACAACTTAATGGACAGAAAAGAGAAAGAAATATTGATTTAAATTTGATCTTGAAATGTAATTCTACTCCTGGAATCTATTCCGAAAATCATGAAATCATGGTTTTGCGACTTCATAAATATCTCAACGCATCCTTTTAAAAATTAGTATGGAGATGCGTTAAGGTGATGTTTAAGGCCTGCGGTCACGGAGTTAGTGTATATTGAAATCAAAATATAATTAAGGTGAAATGTCAGAGCTATATTCACGGATTCAGTGTCTTTTTACTTATAATTGTTTAAACGAGAAAAATTAAAAATCGGCCAAAATACGTTAATTCTATGGCATTGGGAGAATATTATTCGGTACATAAAATCATTTATGGTTTTCAAATACGACGTAATTTTTGGAAATA